>CAUPSL010001426.1:0-12490 GCA_963514005.1 Raja brachyura
GGGGGCAGCCAGGGTTAACAGAATTGAGAAAATTCAATGTTCAAGCCCAGAGGATGCAGACTCCCCAAGCGGAATATGAGGTGCTGTTCCTCCAACTTGCGGTGTTGCTCACTCTGGCCGTGGAGGAGGCCCAGGACCGAGAGGTCGGATACGGATACGGAGTGGGAGGGGGAGTTGAAGTGCTGAGCCACCGGGAGGCCGGGTTGGTTATTGCGGACCGAGCGGAGGTGTTCGGCGAAACGATCGCCCAGCCTCCGCTTGGTCTCACCGATGTAGATCAGCTGGCATCTGGAGCAACGGATGCAGTAGATGAGGTTGGAGGAGGTGCAGGTGAACCTCTGTCGGACCTGGAATGACTGCTTGGGTCCCTGAAAGGAGTGGATGGGGGAGGTGAAGGGACAAGTGTAGCATCTCTTGCGGTTGCAAGGGAAAGTGCCCGGGGAAGGGGTGGAGCAGGAGGGAAGGGAAGAATTGACGAGGGAGTTGCGGAGGGAGCGGTCTTTGCGGAAGGCAGACGGGGGGGGAGATGGGAAGATGTGGCGAGTGGAGGGGTCACGTTGGAGGTGGCGAAACTGGCGGAGGACTATGTGGTGTATGTGCCGGCTGGTGGGGTGAAAGGTGAGGACCAGGGGGACTCGGCCCTTGTTGTGAGTGGGGGAATGGGGAGAGAGGGCAGTGTTGCGGGGTATGGAGATAAAAACTGTTTTTGTGTCCAGTTGTGGCAGCTTTGACCGGCCAGAGTGGCCTTCCAGTATATATATATCCTCCGGTACACGGACACACGGATCAGTTCTGCATTTATTTATGCCGACGATATTCTGTTGTGCAGAAGCAAAGCAAGAACATCATTGTCCTGTCAGGGACACACGACAATAGACTCTTGAATCTTGAATCTTGATCTTGAAAGTGGGACAGGACCTTCAGTTAGACCAGCTCCAGCTTCACTGATCATCGGCCCGGAAGTGACGGGGATAAACCAGTCAAGTATGCAACAGACACGGTCGGGGATACGCCAGTCAAGTATGCAACAGACACTGACGGGGATAAACCAGTCAAGTATGCAGCAGACACTGACGGGGATAAACCAGTCAAGTATGCAACAGACACTGACGGGGATAAACCAGTCAAGTATGCAACAGACACTGACGGGGAAACACCAGTCAAGTATGCAACAGACACTGACGGGGATAAACCTGTCAAGTATGCAACAGACACTGACGGGGATAAACCAGTCAAGTATGCAACAGACACTGACGGGGATACACCAGTCAAGTATGCAACAGACACTGACGGGGAAACACCAGTCAAGTATGCAACAGACACTGACGGGGATACACCAGTCAAGTATGCAACAGACACTGACGGGGAAACACCAGTCAAGTATGCAACAGACACTGACGGGGATAAACCAGTCAAGTATGCAACAGACACTGACGGGGAAACACCAGTCAAGCATGCAACAGACACTGACGGGGATAAACCAGTCAAGTATGCAACAGACACTGACGGGGATAAACCAGTCAAGTATGCAACAGACACTGACGGGGATACACCAGTCAAGTATGCAACAGACACTGACGGGGATAAACCAGTCAAGTATGCAACAGACACTGACGAGGATAAACCAGTCAAGTATGCAACAGACACTGACGGGGATAAACCAGTCAAGTATGCAACAGACACTGACGGGGATAAACCAGTCAAGTATGCAACAGACACTGACGGGGATAAACCAGTCAAGTATGCAACAGACACTGACGGGGATAAACCAGTCAAGTATGCAACAGACACTGACGGGGATAAACCAGTCAAGTACGCAACAGACACTGACGGGGATAAACCAGTCAAGTACGCAACAGACACTGACGGGGATAAACCAGTCAAGTATGCAACAGACACTGACGGGGATAAACCAGTCAAGTATGCAACAGACACTGACGGGGATAAACCAGTCAAGTATGCAACAGACACTGACGGGGATAAACCAGTCAAGTATGCAACAGACACTGACGGGGATAAACCAGTCAAGTATGCAACAGACACTGACGGGGATAAACCAGTCAAGTACGCAACAGACACTGACGGGGATAAACCAGTCAAGTATGCAACAGACACTGACGGGGATAAACCAGTCAAGTATGCAACAGACACTGACGGGGATAAACCAGTCAAGTACGCAACAGACACTGACGGGGATAAACCAGTCAAGTACGCAACAGACACTGACGGGGATAAACCAGTCAAGTATGCAACAGACACTGACGGGGATAAACCAGTCAAGTATGCAACAGACACTGACGGGGATAAACCAGTCAAGTATGCAACAGACACTGACGGGGATACACCAGTCAAGTATGCAACAGACACTGACAGGGAAACACCAGTCAAGTATGCAACAGACACTGACGGGGATAAACCAGTCAAGTATGCAACAGACACTGACGGGGAAACACCAGTCAAGTATGCAACAGACACTGACGGGGATAAACCAGTCAAGTATGCAACAGACACTGACGGGGATATGCCTGACCCGCTGAGTTACTCCAGGACCAGGGGATTCACACTCTCACACACACGCACGCACGCACTGACAGTTTCATTTGTTTTTTATTGTCCACTAACTGAATAACACCAGGAGAGGGGGCGGAGAGAGACGGAGGGAGAGAGGGGGAGAGAGAGGAAGGGGGAGAGAGAGAGGGGCATGCGGGGAGGGAGGGAGAGGGAGGGGGAGAGTCTATCGACACGAGGACTCGGAGGGAGTGGAGGAGAGGTCGGGGCTGAGGGAGAGACCCTGTCGGCTCCGGTACAGCTCGACGCTGGAGAGACGAGTGTCAGATCGGTGGCCCTGGGACTCGGGAACCTCCTCGAACTTCCTGGCCTTGTATCTGTCTGCTCCCTTCAGGAAGTTGAGCAAAATCAAATCACAGATGACAGCTCCCTGCAGAGGTGGGGGGGAGAGAGAGAGAGAGAGGCATTTAAAACATTAGCACAGGTTTTGAGGATATGGGTAGCATGTCGGCAGGTGGGACTAGTGTAGATGGGGCATGTTGGTCGGGGTGGGACTAGTGTAGACGGGGCATGTTGGTCGGGGTGGGACTAGTGTAGATGGGGCATGTTGGTCTGTGGGGTGGGACTAGTGTAGATGGGGCATGTTGGTCGGGGTGGGACTAGTGTAGATGGGGCATGTTGGTCTGTGGGGTGGGACTAGTGTAGACGGGGCATGTTGGTCTGTGGGGTGGGACTAGTGTAGATGGGGCATGTTGGTCGGGGTGGGACTAGTGTAGACGGGGCATGTTGGTCGGGGTGGGACTAGTGTAGATGGGGCATGTTGGTCTGTGGGGTGGGACTAGTGTAGATGGGGCACGTTGGTCGGGGTGGGACTAGTGTAGATGGGGCATGTTGGTCTGTGGGGTGGGACTAGTGTAGATGGGGCATGTTGGTCTGTGGGGTGGGACTAGTGTAGATGGGGCATGTTGGTCTGTGGGGTGGGACTAGTGTAGACGGGGCATGTTGGTCGGGGTGGGACTAGTGTAGATGGGGCATGTTGGTCTGTGGGGTGGGACTAGTGTAGACGGGGCATGTTGGTCGGGGTGGGACTAGTGTAGATGGGGCATGTTGGTCGGGGTGGGACTAGTGTAGATGGGGCATGTTGGTCGGGGTGGGACTAGTGTAGACGGGGCATGTTGGTCGGGGTGGGACGAGTGTAGACGGGGCATGTTGGTCTGTGGGGTGGGACTAGTGTAGACGGGGCATGTTGGTCGGGGTGGGACTAGTGTAGACGGGGCATGTTGGTCGGGGTGGGACCAGTGTAGACGGGGCATGTTGGTCGGGGTGGGACTAGTGTAGACGGGGCATGTTGGTCTGTGGGGTGGGACTAGTGTAGACGGGGCATGTTGGTCTGTGGGGTGGGACTAGTGTAGACGGGGCATGTTGGTCGGGGTGGGACTAGTGTAGACGGGGCATGTTGGTCGGGGTGGGACTAGTGTAGACGGGGCATGTTGGTCTGTGGGGTGGGACTAGTGTAGACGGGGCATGTTGGTCGGGGTGGGACTAGTGTAGATGGGGCATGTTGGTCTGTGGGGTGGGACTAGTGTAGACGGGGCATGTTGGTCGGGGTGGGACTAGTGTAGATGGGGCATGTTGGTCGGGGTGGGACTAGTGTAGATGGGGCATGTTGGTCGGGGTGGGACTAGTGTAGATGGGGCATGTTGGTAGGGGTGGGACTAGTGTAGACGGGGCATGTTGGTCGGGGTGGGACTAGTGTAGACGGGGCATGTTGGTCTGTGGGGTGGGACTAGTGTAGACGGGGCATGTTGGTCTGTGGGGTGGGACTAGTGTACACGGGGCATGTTGGTCGGGGTGGGACTAGTGTAGACGGGGCATGTTGGTCGGGGTGGGACTAGTGTAGACGGGGCATGTTGGTCTGTGGGGTGGGACTAGTGTAGACGGGGCATGTTGGTCGGGGTGGGACTAGTGTAGATGGGGCATGTTGGTCTGTGGGGTGGGACTAGTGTAGATGGGGCATGTTGGTCTGTGGGGTGGGACTAGTGTAGACGGGGCATGTTGGTCGGGGTGGGACTAGTGTAGACGGGGCATGTTGGTCGGGGTGGGACTAGTGTAGACGGGGCATGTTGGTCTGTGGGGTGGGACTAGTGTAGACGGGGCATGTTGGTCGGGGTGGGACTAGTGTAGACGGGGCATGTTGGTCGGGGTGGGACTAGTGTAGACGGGGCATGTTGGTCGGGGTGGGACTAGTGTAGACGGGGCATGTTGGTCTGTGGGGTGGGACTAGTGTAGACGGGGCATGTTGGTCTGTGGGGTGGGACTAGTGTAGACGGGGCATGTTGGTCGGGGTGGGACTAGTGTAGACGGCGCATGTTGGTCGGGGTGGGACTAGTGTAGACGGGGCATGTTGGTCTGTGGGGTGGGACTAGTGTAGACGGGGCATGTTGGTCGGGGTGGGACTAGTGTAGATGGGGCATGTTGGTCTGTGGGGTGGGACTAGTGTAGATGGGGCATGTTGGTCTGTGGGGTGGGACTAGTGTAGATGGGGCATGTTGGTAGGGGTGGGACTAGTGTAGACGGGGCATGTTGGTCGGGGTGGGACTAGTGTAGACGGGGCATGTTGGTCTGTGGGGTGGGACTAGTGTAGACGGGGCATGTTGGTCTGTGGGGTGGGACTAGTGTAGACGGGGCATGTTGGTCTGTGGGGTGGGACTAGTGTAGACGGGGCATGTTGGTCGGGGTGGGACTAGTGTAGACGGGGCATGTTGGTCTGTGGGGTGGGACTAGTGTAGACGGGGCATGTTGGTCGGGGTGGGACTAGTGTAGATGGGGCATGTTGGTCTGTGGGGTGGGACTAGTGTAGATGGGGCATGTTGGTCTGTGGGGTGGGACTAGTGTAGATGGGGCATGTTGGTAGGGGTGGGACTAGTGTAGACGGGGCATGTTGGTCGGGGTGGGACTAGTGTAGACGGGGCATGTTGGTCGGGGTGGGACTAGTGTAGATGGGGCATGTTGGTCGGGGTGGGACTAGTGTAGATGGGGCATGTTGGTCTGTGGGGTGGGACTAGTGTAGACGGGGCATGTTGGTCGGGGTGGGACTAGTGTAGACGGGGCATGTTGGTCGGGGTGGGACTAGTGTAGATGGGGCATGTTGGTCGGGGTGGGACTAGTGTAGATGGGGCATGTTGGTCGGGGTGGGACTAGTGTAGATGGGGCATGTTGGTAGGGGTGGGACTAGTGTAGATGGGGCATGTTGGTCGGGGTGGGACTAGTGTAGATGGGGCATGTTGGTCGGGGTGGGACTAGTGTAGATGGGGCATGTTGGTCTGTGGGGTGGGACTAGTGTAGATGGGGCATGTTGGTCGGGGTGGGACTAGTGTAGAAGGGGCATGTTGGTCGGGGTGGGACTAGTGTAGATGGGGCATGTTGGTCGGGGTGGGACTAGTGTAGACGGGGCATGTTGGTCGGGGTGGGACTAGTGTAGATGGGGCATGTTGGTCGGGGTGGGACTAGTGTAGATGGGGCATGTTGGTCTGTGGGGTGGGACTAGTGTAGACGGGGCATGTTGGTCGGGGTGGGACTAGTGTAGACGGGGCATGTTGGTCGGGGTGGGACTAGTGTAGATGGGGCATGTTGGTCGGGGTGGGACTAGTGTAGATGGGGCATGTTGGTCGGGGTGGGACTAGTGTAGATGGGGCATGTCGGCAGGTGGGACTAGTGTAGATGGGGCATGTTGGTCGGGGTGGGACTAGTGTAGATGGGACATGTTGGTCGGGGTGGGACTAGTGTAGATGGGGCATGTTGGTCGGGGTGGGACTAGTGTAGATGGGGCATGTTGGTCTGTGGGGTGGGACTAGTGTAAATGGGGCATGTTGGTCGGGGTGGGACTAGTGTAGAAGGGGCATGTTGGTCGGGGTGGGACTAGTGTAGATGGGGCATGTTGGTCGGGGTGGGACTAGTGTAGACGGGGCATGTTGGTCTGTGGGGTGGGACTAGTGTAGATGGGGCATGTTGGTCGGGGTGGGACTAGTGTAGATGGGGCATGTTGGTCGGTGTGGGACTAGTGTAGACGGGGCATGTTGGCCGGGGTGGGACTAGTGTAGAAGGGGCATGTTGGTCGGGGTGGGACTAGTGTAGATGGGGCATGTTGGTCGGGGTGGGACTAGTGTAGACGGGGCATGTTGGTCGGGGTGGGACTAGTGTAGATGGGGCATGTTGGTCGGGGTGGGACTAGTGTAGATGGGGCATGTTGGTCTGTGGGGTGGGACTAGTGTAGACGGGGCATGTTGGTCGGGGTGGGACTAGTGTAGACGGGGCATGTTGGTCGGGGTGGGACTAGTGTAGATGGGGCATGTTGGTCGGGGTGGGACTAGTGTAGATGGGGCATGTTGGTCGGGGTGGGACTAGTGTAGATGGGGCATGTTGGTCGGGGTGGGACTAGTGTAGATGGGGCATGTTGGTCGGGGTGGGACTAGTGTAGATGGGGCATGTTGGTCGGGGTGGGACTAGTGTAGATGGGGCATGTTGGTCGGGGTGGGACTAGTGTAGATGGGGCATGTTGGTCTGTGGGGTGGGACTAGTGTAGATGGGGCATGTTGGTCGGGGTGGGACTAGTGTAGAAGGGGCATGTTGGTCGGGGTGGGACTAGTGTAGATGGGGCATGTTGGTCGGGGTGGGACTAGTGTTGACGGGGCATGTTGGTCTGTGGGGTGGGACTAGTGTAGATGGGGCATGTTGGTCGGGGTGGGACTAGTGTAGATGGGGCATGTTGGTCGGTGTGGGACTAGTGTAGACGGGGCATGTTGGCCGGGGTGGGACTAGTGTAGACGGGGCATGTTGGTCTGTGGGGTGGGACTAGTGTAGATGGGGCATGTTGGTCGGGGTGGGACTAGTGTAGACGGGGCATGTTGGCCGGGGTGGGACTAGTGTAGACGGGGCATGTTGGTCTGTGGGGTGGGACTAGTGTAGACGGGGCATGTTGGCCGGGGTGGGACTAGTGTAGATGGGGCATGTTGGTCGGTGTGGGACTAGTGTAGACGGGGCATGTTGGTCTGTGGGGTGGGACTAGTGTAGACGGGGCATGTTGGCCGGGGTGGGACTAGTGTAGATGGGGCATGTTGGTCGGGGTGGGACTAGTGTAGACGGGGCATGTTGGTCGGGGTGGGACTAGTGTAGATGGGGCATGTTGGTCGGGGTGGGACTAGTGTAGATGGGGCATGTTGGTCTGTGGGGTGGGACTAGTGTAGATGGGGCATGTTGGTCGGGGTGGGACTAGTGTAGATGGGGCATGTTGGTCGGGGTGGGACTAGTGTAGATGGGGCATGTTGGTCGGGGTGGGACTAGTGTAGATGGGGCATGTTGGTCGGGGTGGGACTAGTGTAGACGGGGCATGTTGGTCGGGGTGGGACTAGTGTAGATGGGGCATGTTGGTCGGGGTGGGACTAGTGTAGATGGGGCATGTTGGTCGGGGTGAGACTAGTGTAGACGGGGCATGTTGGTCTGAGGGGTGGGACTAGTGTAGACGGGGCATGTTGGCCGGGGTGGGACTAGTGTAGATGGGGCATGTTGGTCGGGGTGGGACTAGTGTAGATGGGGCATGTTGGTCGGGGTGGGACTAGTGTAGATGGGGCATGTTGGTCGGGGTGGGACTAGTGTAGACGGGGCATGTTGGTCGGGGTGGGACTAGTGTAGACGGGGCATGTTGGTCTGTGGGGTGGGACTAGTGTAGACGGGGCATGTTGGTCGGGGTGGGACTAGTGTAGACGGGGCATGTTGGTCGGGGTGGGACTAGTGTAGACGGGGCATGTTGGTCGGGGTGGGACTAGTGTAGATGGGGCATGTTGGTCGGGGTGGGACTAGTGTAGATGGGGCATGTTGGTCTGTGGGGTGGGACTAGTGTAGACGGGGCATGTTGGTCGGGGTGGGACTAGTGTAGACGGGGCATGTTGGTCGGGGTGGGACTAGTGTAGATGGGGCATGTTGGTCGGGGTGGGACTAGTGTAGATGGGGCATGTTGGTCGGGGTGGGACTAGTGTAGATGGGGCATGTCGGCAGGTGGGACTAGTGTAGATGGGGCATGTTGGTCGGGGTGGGACTAGTGTAGATGGGGCATGTTGGTCGGGGTGGGACTAGTGTAGATGGGGCATGTTGGCCGGGGTGGGACTAGTGTAGATGGGGCATGTTGGTCGGGGTGGGACTAGTGTAGATGGGGCATGTTGGTAGGGGTGGGACTAGTGTAGATGGGGCATGTTGGTTGGGGTGGGACTAGTGTAGATGGGGCATGTTGGTCGGGGTGGGACTAGTGTAGATGGGGCATGTTGGTCTGTGGGGTGGGACTAGTGTAGATGGGGCATGTTGGTCGGGGTGGGACTAGTGTAGAAGGGGCATGTTGGTCGGGGTGGGACTAGTGTAGATGGGGCATGTTGGTCGGGGTGGGACTAGTGTAGACGGGGCATGTTGGTCGGGGTGGGACGAGTGTAGATGGGGCATGTTGGTCGGGGTGGGACTAGTGTAGATGGGGCATGTTGGTCTGTGGGGTGGGACTAGTGTAGACGGGGCATGTTGGTCGGGGTGGGACTAGTGTAGACGGGGCATGTTGGTCGGGGTGGGACTAGTGTAGATGGGGCATGTTGGTCGGGGTGGGACTAGTGTAGATGGGGCATGTTGGTCGGGGTGGGACTAGTGTAGATGGGGCATGTCGGCAGGTGGGACTAGTGTAGATGGGGCATGTTGGTCGGGGTGGGACTAGTGTAGATGGGGCATGTTGGTCGGGGTGGGACTAGTGTAGATGGGGCATGTTGGCCGGGGTGGGACTAGTGTAGATGGGGCATGTTGGTCGGGGTGGGACTAGTGTAGATGGGGCATGTTGGTAGGGGTGGGACTAGTGTAGATGGGGCATGTTGGTCGGGGTGGGACTAGTGTAGATGGGGCATGTTGGTCGGGGTGGGACTAGTGTAGATGGGGCATGTTGGTCTGTGGGGTGGGACTAGTGTAGATGGGGCATGTTGGTCGGGGTGGGACTAGTGTAGAAGGGGCATGTTGGTCGGGGTGGGACTAGTGTAGATGGGGCATGTTGGTCGGGGTGGGACTAGTGTAGACGGGCATGTTGGTCTGTGGGGTGGGACTAGTGTAGATGGGGCATGTTGGTCGGGGTGGGACTAGTGTAGATGGGGCATGTTGGTCGGTGTGGGACTAGTGTAGACGGGGCATGTTGGCCGGGGTGGGACTAGTGTAGACGGGGCATGTTGGTCTGTGGGGTGGGACTAGTGTAGATGGGGCATGTTGGTCGGGGTGGGACTAGTGTAGACGGGGCATGTTGGCCGGGGTGGGACTAGTGTAGACGGGGCATGTTGGTCTGTGGGGTGGGACTAGTGTAGGCGGGGCATGTTGGCCGGGGTGGGACTAGTGTAGATGGGGCATGTTGGTCGGGGTGGGACTAGTGTAGACGGGGCATGTTGGTCGGGGTGGGACTAGTGTAGATGGGGCATGTTGGTCGGGGTGGGACTAGTGTAGATGGGGCATGTTGGTCTGTGGGGTGGGACTAGTGTAGATGGGGCATGTTGGTCGGGGTGGGACTAGTGTAGATGGGGCATGTTGGTTGGGGTGGGACTAGTGTAGATGGGGCATGTTGGTCGGGGTGGGACTAGTGTAGATGGGGCATGTTGGTCTGTGGGGTGGGACTAGTGTAGATGGGGCATGTTGGTCGGGGTGGGACTAGTGTAGATGGGGCATGTTGGTCGGGGTGGGACTAGTGTAGATGGGGCATGTTGGTCGGGGTGGGACTAGTGTAGACGGGGCATGTTGGTCTGTGGGGTGGGACTAGTGTAGACGGGGCATGTTGGCCGGGGTGGGACTAGTGTAGATGGGGCATGTTGGTCGGGGTGGGACTAGTGTAGATGGGGCATGTTGGTCGGGGTGGGACTAGTGTAGACGGGGCATGTTGGTCGGGGTGGGACTGGCAGCTTTTGCATCGCCGCCACCTATGGCCGTCATTTTTGGCCACCTCGCTCAGAGCCCCGGTCCGCCGGACTGGACCAGAGGGTTTTTCCCATCGATGACAAATCAGAGAGATATTAATGTTTTTTTAAATTCGCCATTCTCTCTGCTGCCCCCGCTGGCGGCAAGGAGGGAGGGACTATAAAACCCGCAAGTGTCGTGCCTCACTCAGTCTCTGCCAGACGGAGGAAGCGAGAGGGTAAAGGCTCTCTGAGCTGCGAATAACACTGAACGCCCGTCTACTCCACGGCGAGTCCCCTCGATGTGGCTGTGAAGTGGCTGCTGCTAAACTGTTTGCATTGCCTTTTAAAAAGTTTGTGTTCACCAGGCTTGCGTGACTGAGCTGCCAGCCAAAGGATCCATTCGGCCCACAATGTACATACTAGCCCTCTGGAAACCAGTCCCTTTGGCCCACAACACCCATACTAGCGCAGCAGAAAGCCCCCGCCCGCCTGCCCACTGGCCAGCAATATTGGAATTGGCAGAGAGGTGGAATGTTGCGTTGGGCGACCAGCCCTCCCTCCCGTGTGAAGCTGGGACCCAACGGGTCCCACTTAGAAACGTAGACAATAGATGCAGGGGTAGAGGCCATTTGGCCCCTCGAGCCTGCACCGCCATTCAATGTGATCATGGCTGATCATCCAACTCAGTATCTCGTACCTGCCTTCTCTCCATACCCCCTGATCCCTTTAGCCACAAGGGCCACATCTAACTCTCTCTTAAATATAGCCAATGAACTGGCCTCAACTACCCTCTGTGGCAGAGAATTAATTCCAGAGACCCACCACTCTCTGTGTGAAAAAAGTCCTTCTCATCTCGGACCTAAAGGATTTCCCCCTTATCCTTAAACTGTGACCCCTTGTCCTGGACCTCCCCAACATCGGGAACAATCTTCCTGCATCTAGCCTGTCCAACCCCTTAAGAATTTTGTAAGTTTCTATAAGATCCCCCCTCAATCTTCTAAATTCCAGCGAGTACAAGCGAGTCTATCCAATCTTTCTTCATATGGAAGTCCTGCCATCCCAGGAATCAGTCTGGTGAACCTTCTCTGTACCCCCTCTATGGCAAGGATGTCTTTCCTCAGATTAGGAGACCAAAACTGTACGCAATACTCCAGGTGTGGTCTCACCAAGACCCTGTACAACTGCAGTAGAACCTCCCTGCTCCTATACTCAAATCCTTTTGCTATGAATGCCAACATACCATTGGCTTTCTTCACTGCCTGCTGCACCTGCATGCCTACTTTCAATGACTGGTGTACCATGACACCCAGGTCTCGTTGCATCTCCCCCTTTCCTAATCTGCCACCATTCAGATAATAGTCTACCCTCATGTTTTTGCCACCAAAGTGGATAACCTCACATTTATCCACATTATACTGCATCTGCCATGCATCTGCCCATTCACTCAGCCTATCCAAATCACCCTGCAGCCTCCTAGCATCCTCCTCACAGCTAACACTGCCCCCCGGCTTCGTGTCATCCGCAAACTTGGAGATGTTGCCTTCAATTCCCTCATCCAGATCATTTATGTATATTGTAAATAGCTGGGGTCCCAGCACTGAGCCTTGCGGTACCCCACTAGTCACTGCCTGCCATTGTGAAAAGGACCCGTTAACTCCTACTCTTTGCCTCCTGTCTGCCAGCCAGTTCTCTATAACCATATATAACCATATAACAATTACAGCACGGAAACAGGCCTTCTCAGCCCTTCCAGTCCGTGCCGACCATTTATTTTCCCTAGTCCCATCTACCTGCACTCAGACCATACCCCTCCATTCCCTTCCCGTCCATATACCTATCCACTTTACTTTTAAATGTTAAAATCGATCCTGCCTCCACCACTTCTGCAGGAAGATCATTCCACACAGCCACCACTCTCTGAGTAAAGAAGTTCCCCCTCATGTTACCCCTAAGTTTCTGTCCCTTAATTCTCATGTCATGCCCTCTTGTTTGAATCTTCCCTACCCTCAATGGGAAAAGCTTATCCA
>CAUPSL010001427.1:0-69967 GCA_963514005.1 Raja brachyura
TGCGCATGTGTGTGTGTGCGTGCACGTGTGTGTGTGTGCGTTCACGTATGTGTGTGAGCGCGCGTGTGTGTGTGTGTGTGTGCGTATGTGTAAATATATATTTCTGTAATAGTAAAACGAACCATGTCCCAGTTGTTTTTCTCCTCGCCTCCTCCTCTCCCCCTTTCTCGTCCCCCCTCTCCACCCAGCTCCGACGGAGGCCGGGCCTAAACGACACCTTTAAAACAAAACAAGAGCTCGGAGCGGAAAAAATTAAATCGATTCTAAAACGATTGAAAGAAGAGAGAGAGAAGGAAACGAAAAAAGAAAAAGAGATGCAGACCATCAGGCCCTGTGGATTTATCAGCCTTCAGTCCCATCAATTCAATTCAATTCAATTCAATTTAATTCAATTCCATCTTTAACTGTCATTGTGCAGTGAACAATACAGAGACAACGAAATGCAGTTAGCATCTCCCCAGAAGAACGAACGTAGAATAATGAACCGCAATATATATATATATATATGTAGTACCAGTCTACCCAACACCATTTCCTGCCTAATGTAAATTTCCTTCAGTTCCTCCGTCACCCCAGATCCTCTGGCCACCAGTATAGCAGAAAGATTGTGTCCTCCTTAGTGAAGCTGGATCCAAAGTACCTGTTCAACTCATCTGCATTTCCTGGTTCCCCATAATAAATTCACCCTTTTCAGTCTTCAAGGGTCCAACTTTGATCTGAACTAATTATTTCCTCTTCACATACCTAAAGAAGCTTTTACTATCTTATTATTCTCGGCTAGTTTACCTTCATCTTTTCTCCCCGCATTGTCTTTTTTAAGTTATCTTCTGTTGCTCTTTAAACATTACCCAATCCTCGAGCTTCCCGCTCTTCTTTGCTACGTTGTACATCTATTTTATTTTTATACTGTCCCTGACGTCCTTTGTCAGCCACGGTCGCCCCTTTGTCACTCCCCTTGGAATCTTTCTTCCTCTTTGGAACGAACTGATCCTGCACCTTCTGTATTATTCCCAGAAATACCCGCCATTGTTGTTCCACTCTCATCCCTGCTCGTGTGTCGTTCCAGTCAACTTTGGCCAGCTCCTCCCTCCCTTTGGCCAGCTCCTCCCTCCCTCGTGAATGCCAGGAGCCGGAGCCCGGAGCGGAGAGACTGCGGCCTCCTCTGGGGTGGATGCGCTCAGGGCGCGGATTTATTAATGAGCCGAAGCACTGAGGTGAGCGGATATGTCACCGCGCTCTTCACCTGCTCCCTGAACTTGGACTGGGTCACCACGTAAATAAATGTGTTCGTGCAGCAGCTGAGATTCCTCAGCAAAAACCCGACGTTGCTTAAGATCCATTGAGGATCATTCAGATCATTTCCCATTCCTGTGATCTGATAATAGACGAATTCTACAACCACCGTCAGCCATAGGAGGATGAAGCTGCCGCAGATGGTGAAGAGTAAAACCACAGACCTCCTCCTGCTCTCCATCTCCGGGTCACTGCGGTTCTCCCCCTTGCTCTCACCCCTCAGCCACTTACGGACCCGGCTGGCCACTAAAATGTGGCGGACTGTCAGAGCGTTGAGCAGCAGCATTACAGCGAAAGGGAGGAGCGGAGTTAAAACCGTGTCAAACCAGTCAAATGCCACCCACCCGGGGTCAGTGTAAACACTGTCCATCGTGACACAGTCCCACGGGACATTGTCGATGATTGTCCCGGGTTCCCGTGTGAAGTAGCGGGGAACGTTTTTCAGACAAAGCTGAACGCCGGCTGTAGCCAGAACCACAGCCGCATTTTTCCCGGTGCAATATTTAGTTTTCAGCTTCTGGCAACAAATGGCGACAAATCGATCAAAGGTGAACGTGACGGTGAACCAGACAGAACAGTCTGTAGCTGCTGTCGACAGTACAACAATAAAAGTGCACACAGGGGTGATGGTCAGGAAACTCCAATACAAGTAATAATATCGGATCCAATACAAAATAACCTCGATGATAAGGACCAGTAGATCGGCCGCTGCCATGGCCATCAGGTAGCGAGTGGTGCAGGTGGAGAGGCCGCACTTTCCCCGGGACAAGATCACAATCGCCACTAAATTCACTGCGGAAAGACAAGGGAACGGACACTGCGCATTTACTTAACATGTTCTCCGGGGCTGAACACCGGCTCGACTTTCAGCTGAAGATCAGGAGTGTTGGAGTCGGTGCGTGTAAAGAATTGGCACGTACACAGATGAATATCTACTACTACTTTATTAAATTAAACACACACATCACTGCCCTAGCTATACGTGGTCTGTCACGGATACTAGAGGCAGAGCTATGGGCGGGAAGGTCACAGTTATACTGAATGATATGGGGAGTGGTTAGCAAGGGCAACGTCACTACTGTTAAAGGTGTACACACATATCATCTACATCCTTCCTCTATAAAAACAAAACCATAAGCAGTGACAGGGCGACCACGTCTCATGCGCTAAGGGAGAATAAACAGCAGTAATACAGGAACTCAAAATCACACGTAATCACCATAATGATATGGCGGCTTCACAAGGCGACCAGACCGGGTCCGAAACTCGCCAGCACATCCCACCCCCAACGGGAACTAGAGGGACCGGCGCCTGGGCAGGAGGCGAGCCCCTGACAGGAGAGCCCCGGGGGGACGGAGAGAGCGGAGAGGATGGAGAGGGCGGAGAGGCCGGAGAACCAGGAAGCACAGCGGGAGGATGCACCGGAGAGGAACAAGAATGAGGAGAACTGGGCAAGGTGGGCATGGGAAAAGGCGGCAAGGACGGCACAGGGGGGGCATAGGGAGCAGCTGGAGGGGGGCGAGGCTCGTTTACAAGCCGGAGGTGTTGACGAGACCTCTGGTAGATCGTACCATCGTGGTCGACCAGGTACGAACGAGGGGAACCAGCAGAACCCACAACAACGGCGAGTCTAGAGAGGCCGGTTGCAGACCGCATGCGGACGACCTGGCCTGGAAAGAGAGGACGGAGGACACGGCAGGACTTGTTATGGGAGTGCTTCTGGATACGGTGATTGTGGGCAATGCGCTTCCGGACCGTGGCAGGTTTAAGGACGGAGGGAGCAAGTGACTGCTGTGTCACCGGGATCGGAGGCCTCGTAACAGGGGACATGAGGCGCTGAGCTGGGGAACCCAGGGTAATGTCGCGGGAGATGTTGCGGAGGTTCAGGAGGGCAAGGTAAATATCAGAGCGAGACGAGCGACAACGTTCCAGCAATCCTTTAGCACTGCGGACCGCGCGCTCAGCCAGGCCGCTGCTCTGCGGGTATTCTGGGCTGCTGGTGTAGTGACGGAAATTCCAGCGATCAGCAAAAGCACGGAAATCAGCACTGGTGAATTGACTGCCGTTGTCCGACTGCAGGCTTGCCGGGGACCCAAAAGTAGCGAAGTGCCGGCGCAGCTTTTCGATGACAGCAGATGAAGATAGAGAGTGAAGCTGGTCAACCTCAAACCAGCTGGAGTAGGAGTCGACAAGCACCAGAAAATGATTGCCGCGCCATTCGAAAATGTCAGTTGCCAGCGCAGACCAGGGAAGGTCGGGAGCAGGCTGCTGCAAGAGGGGCTGCCGTTGCTGTTGCGGGGAGAGGCTGTTGAAAGTAGGGCCGGAGGAGACCCAATGCCGGATATAACGAGCCATATCAGTCCAGTAGAACTGGCTCTGAGCGTTGGAAAGAGTGGCTTCGGCCCCGGGATGGCCACGATGAGCAGTTTCAAAGTATTGTTCTCGTAGTGCTGCGGGCACCAGCACCTTGTGCCACTTCACAATCACCCCGTCGCGCAGCACCAGCTCATCACGAACCAGGAAATAAGGCACCGCTGCGGCCGGCAGGGAAGAACGGCGGTCTGGCCAGTCCTGCTTGATCACCGCGGCCAGCTGTTGTAGCGAAGTGTCAGCCGCCGTGTGCTGGACCAAAGACTTCATCTGATTAGAGGGCACGAAATTAACGTTGAGAACCATCAAGTCGGACGCCTCGTAGGCGTGACGCTTGGTCGATGCGAGAGGCGCCCGAGCCAGCGTGTCGGCAACAAACATGTCCTCGCCTTTGCGATAAACCACAGTAAAAGTGAACCTTTGTAGCTGAAGCATCATGCGCTGAAGCCGAGAAGAGGCAACGTGCATCGGCTTGTTGAGGATGGTAACCAGAGTTTGGTGGTCCGTCTCGATTGAAAAGCAGATGCAAAGAATATAGTCCTTGAACTTTGAGCAGGCAAAGACGACAGCCAGCAATTCTTTTTCGATTTGGGCATAGCGCTGTTCGGCGGGAGTCATTGTACGGGATGCGTATGACACGGGCAGTTGTACTCCGTTGTGGAGCTGCAAGCAGGCGGCCCCAAGGCCAAAGTTGGACGCATCGCACGTGAGAACGATGGGGCGCTGGAGGTCGAAATACTTCAACGTTGGGGTGCTGACCAACCTGGATTTGAGAATGTCAAAAGCCTTCTGGTGTTGCGGGAAACAGGCCCAGGCAGTGTGCTTTTTTACCAGGTCTCTCAGAGGTGCGTTCAACTCGCTCAGATCAGGGATAAACTTCCCCAGGTAGTTCACCATGCCCAGGAAACGCTGGAGGCCCGGCATGTCAGCAGGCGCAGGCATCTCGGATATAGCGGCCGTCTTCTGCGGGTCGGGTTTCAGCCCCTATGTTGTGAAGACGTGTCCCACGTAGGTGACCTCAGGGACACAAAACCGGCATTTTTTCGGGTTCAGCTTCAGGTTGACTTCCCGAGCTCGTTCCAGGACCCGGCGGAGGTTATAGTCGTGCTCAGCTACATCCTTCCCGTAGACTAGGATGTCGTCGACAATGATGGCACACGGGAGCCCGGCAAACAGTTGTTCCATAGTCCTTTGGAACACCTCACTGGCAGAGTTGATCCCGAACGTCATGCGGAGAAAGCGGAACCTGCCAAAGGGTGTGCTGAACGTTGTCAGGTATGAAGATTGTTCGTCAAGTGGTATCTGCCAGAACGAGCTCTTGGCGTCGAGAACCGAAAGCACAGTGGCTGGACCGACTTGTGCAGCAACATCTTCAATGGTTCGCATGGGGTAATGCGGGCGCTTGATGGCCAAGTTCAGATCCTTTGGAGTCGTGGGTTCGTATCCCACTTCTGACACCATGTAAAGAATTGGCGCGTACACAGACGAATCTCTACTACTACTTTATTAATTAAACACACACATCACTGCCCTAGCTGTACGTGGTCCGTCACGGATACTAGAGAGAGAGCTATTGGTGGGAAGGTCACAGTTATACTGAATGATATGGGGGAGTAGTTAGCAAGGGCTACGTCAGTACTGTTAAAGGTGTACACACATATCATCTACAGTACGCGCCTGCTGCAAGTTGAACAATGTCAGAGCCGGCTCCGACTGTGCCCGAACTGCCTGCATCAGCGGAGATGAGATAAGGCGACGGGCAGGCGGGGAGGGGACGAGCTGCCACATAAGGCGCAATGGTCCTTTCCACTGCTGCTCACAGTCTCTTATGGGGACGCTTTCGCAGACTTAACCGTGACCGGCCGCGTGTACCCAGGGCTCTGGGAACTCGGTATCTGATGGAGACGAGGAGGGATCCCCAGGGAAGGCAGGGCCAACTTAGAATCCGGCAACAGAGTGGCTCCGTTAATGGTTTCATTCCACACAGTGAGTTCAGTTCAGTAACAACACACACACACACACACGCGCCGGTAGATCGGCGGCCACTGGTTCAGGAGATCGATCCAAGTATTGACCGACAGGCTGTGGGTGGAATGTGACTGCGACAGATCGACTCCACAGTGAGACACAGAGTCCACAAGAGCGTCTGTTCACTCTAATCAATAACTCACACACAGTGAACTTCACAATGTGAACCCCTCTCCCCCAGTCACACCGTCCCAGAGAGCTGCCTGCCTTTCCCGAGCACCGGGCAAGGTGCCACTGAAGGCAAGAACAACATTTTAGTGGGCCCCGGCAGTGAGAGAAAAAGAGGGTTAGTTTCTGAAAATAAGAAAAATCACAACTGCGTTAATTCAAGAATATTTCACTAAGTGGATTGATATTCTTCTCATATTCTTGTCCAACGATCATCAGTTGGAAACTTATAACATGATCAGAGTCAGGTCAACACCAGTTAACACACAGAGGTATAATACGTGAATTATTCTGCTCACTTACCAGGGATTCCAACAGCAGCAATGACCACGTACATGATTTTTCTGCACGTCTAAATATTCCCTATACTTTTCCCCCATTTTCTCTGGCCAGCGACGTGTCCCCGTGAGCTGCCGATAATGTCTCGGAATGAAATGCTGAGGCAGAACATTCCTGGAGATTTTATACCATTACCGTCTCCACTGGGACAGTGAAGTTTCAACAGAGTGTAAAAATAGAGATTTAGAAATGATTCACAAACAGATGACAACAGCCGAGTGAAATCCGTGCTGAGACTGGTTGTAATTTAATCAGGGAATTGATTTAGAAACTCCAAATACTGGGAATTGTGGCAATGGATACTGAGGGATGGAAATTGGGAGAGGCGGCATTGTTCCAGCAAAGGGGATATTGTTTCAAATTACATCAGATCCAACTGTCCACCTCATGTTGTTTGTCTGATTTCGTTCAATCCTTTTCACTCAGCAAGGCAATGCCAAATTCCAGGGACACTCTCAGGACACTTTGTGCCCAGTTTCAAGGTGGACTGGACTGGGCGACCTTTATCCACAGGTTGAGGAATTAGTTCAACAGATCGCCTCGGACTAAAATGCCCCCTCCACTCTGCTTCAACGCTCAATATGATCGCAGCTTAACTGACTGTAACCTCAACACCACACTCCCGCCGATCCCGGAAACCATTCACTCCCTGCTTGCCTGGAATAGATTTGACTATACCATGGGACAATAACATTCTCTGCCTTCATCACCTCTGAGGAGGAAAGACCCAAAGACTCACGACACTCAGAGAACAGAAACATTGCCGCCTCAGAAATGTCATAAATCTAAATAAAACGGCAAATAATGCAGCACCTCTCCCTCCTATCTTTCTCTCTCCCTTGATCCTCACTGATGTCACTCTCTCTGAACTGTTACTCTCTCTCTCTTACGGTCTCTATTCCCCCTGTCTTGTCTGCCCTCTTTCCGTCCACTGATGGAGTGACACACAGTGGGATAGTACTGACGGAGTCCTCCCCCCCGTAGGATAGTACTGATGGAGTGACAAACGTCGGGCTATTACTGATGGACTGAAACAATTTGGGGAAGTACAGATGGGGTGACATACTGGGGAGCCTCACTGATGGACTGACACACTTTGGTGAAGTACAGATGGAGTGACACTCAGATGTAGTATTTTGGACTGACACATGTGGCGGGGTAGTACTCATGGAGTAGTACACTGTGGGACAGTACAGATGGAATGACACACTGTGGGGCAGTACTGGTGGAGTGACACACTGAGTGGGAGAATTATTGGATGGACTGTGGAGTATTACAGATGGAGTGACACGCTATGGTAAATATCTGATGGAGTGACATATAGTGGGGCGGTACTCATGTAGTATCACAAGTGTGGATTAGTACTAATGAAGTGATGAAATGTATGGTAGCACTGGTGGAGTGACACACATTAGGGTAGTCATGATGGGGTGAGATACTTCACCGTGGTACTGATAGAGTGACACACTGTGGGGTAGTGCTGATGTAGTGATACCCTGTGAGATAGTTCTGATAGAGTGACGCGCTGTGGAGCAGTACTGATGGAGAGACACTGTGGATTAGTACTGATAGAGTGGCACACTGTGCGGTAGTAATGACGGTGTGACATAATCTGGGGTAGTACTTATAGTGACAGATGTTCATATCGTTTCAAGGATTTTTTCCTTTAGTCACTATGATTGAAGACAGGAGCTCAGGAGATAATGGAAACGCACTCACGAGCTCTCCACCAGACATTCAATGCCGTCGAAATATAAATCTTCCAAACTCAACTCTCTTGATTAATAGTTTATTTATTGTAGTAATAAAAACAGTAAGATATTAATCCAAACTTCTTGTATAAGTACATTTTGATCTTACTCGTGGTCAAACTCGGGGATGGTTGCAAGCTGTGACCTCCCCGCATGATTTTTCAAACTAAACTAAAACTACCAGCGAATCTGCGCAATAATCCCAGCCGCAAACACGCCTCAGACTTCCTATAAATCCCGCCCACATAATTACAGGCAGATACAATTTAAAGGTAACTGATTATAGTTATAACATACTGAGTTAAGCTAAATGGCTGCTACAGTACAGGTGTACTAATATATTGTGGGGTAGTACCGATGGAGTAAAACACTAGGGATGTACTGATGGATTGGTACAATGTGTGGCAGCACTGATGGAGTGACACAGTGTTTGGGGTAGTACTGATGGAGTTTTAATGTTCTCTGTACTGTTGGAAAATCACGCTCGCCAACGGCCTGTCGGCCCGCAGGCGCATTGCGGATGCACGCAGCGTCTCGACGGGCGTACGCAGCGTCTTGATGGCGTACACCTAGCGCGTGGCGTTGCATGGTACTGATTTTGGATGATCAGCCATCATCATATTGAACAGCGGTGCGGGCTCGAAGGGCCGTATTGTCGACTCCTGCACCTATTTTGTGTTTTTCTATGTTTCTATGTTTCATCTATATCAACATATTGTTTGAGATGGTGCAAGGTATGATTAGTAACTTTACAAATAAATACTAAGGCAGGTGTGGTGGTACATTGCCAAGACGGATATGAAGAATGACGTTAGGAGTTTTGATCAGCTGGGAAAGTTGGCGGTGGAATAGCGTATGGCATTTAATTTGTTTATTTGTGATTTGCTTTATTTTGGTAAGTCATGCCAGGTCTTTTTTTAGTGATCAGTTCAACCCTGCCGAGTACTGTAGAGCAGGGAGATCCAGGAGTTCACGCCATATATCTCTGAATTTGGAGCCGCGGGTCGGTAAGATGATAATAATGAAGATTTTGGCATGATGTCTTTCACTAGTCACGGCAGTAAGTGCCGATTATGGAACGTTATATTGCAGTTTACAAGACGCTTGTGAGGCCGCGCTTGCTTGCAGTTCACATGCCGTCCACTGGATGTCCCCATCATTCATTATCTCGATATCGCACACCACCCAGGAATTATTCTCCAGGAATAGATCAGTGTATCATAGTTCAGGAGTCTAAAACATAACTTCGAACAGCTCGCTTCGGTTAATAATAAATTAAGTATATTCTTTGAATAAAATGTTATTTTCAACGATCGTACGTGGGTTCCAAATGATACGCAAACGTGGACGGTCCTTGAAGCACAATGAGGGGAACTATCTACATAATCTCAGGGAATCTTACAGTCACACAATAACGATGCTTTTATAGAGTTATAGTCAAATCACGAACCAAGATGTTTCGTGGGGTTGGACAAGCTAGATGCTGGAAGATTGTTCCCGATGTTGGGGGAGTCCAGAACAAGGGGTCTAAGGATAAGGGGGAATTCCTTTAGGACCGAAATGAGGAAAACATTCTTTACACAGAGAGTGGTGAGTCTCTGGAATTCTCTGCCACAGAAGGTAGTTGAGGCCAGTTCATTTGCTATATTTAAGAGGGCGTTAGATGTGGCACTTGTGGCTAAAGGGATCAGGGGGTATGGAGAGAAGGCAGGTACGGGATTTCTGAGTGGATGATCAGCCATGATCACATTGAATGGCGGTGCAGGCTCGAAGGGCCGAATGGCCTACTCCTGCACCTATTTTCTATGTTTCTATGGAACCAGCAGTCCACGTCACGCAGAATGCCCAAACAACCTTGCCCTAACTTGCCCCACGATTGCTCCATATCCTTCCAACCACTTATATCCATATATTTGTTGAAATGTCTCTTATACATTGTAATCGAAGCCATCTCTTCAGCTTCCTCTTGCGGCCAATTCCACCTCACCAAAACTGCCGTTGTAAAAAAGGTTGCTTCTCATTATCTTCTGAATCTATGCACTCTGGCGTCTTCCAGCTGTAGACTCCCCAGGCTTGGGAAAAAAGGACAGTAACCGTCTACCGTTTCCTTGCCCATGATGATAAAATGTATCCCTGTAATGTCACCCATCAATCTCCTATTGTCCGGTGAAAACGTTCCAACCTGTCCATGCTCTCCTTAAATCTCAAACGCTTCAGCCCGGGTAACAGTTTTATGATTCTTACCTGCGCCATTTTGAATTTCATATATTCCTTCTGGTCCACCACCCACTGGTCCTAGACTCTCCCACTAGTAGAACCATCCTCTCCACATCCACTCCATCGACGCTTTTACCAGTCTTGGACAGACTGCAACAGCTTCACACCATGTACCAAACTCATGTCCTATAACTGCATCACCCAAGGCAGCAGATACATTATAGGAGAGGGCAAGCACCATAACAAAGTAGCTCACGATGGTTTTGGTAACACTCAGGAATGCCTATGCATGTCACATCATGCATATTGCTGAAGAATGGTGTTGACCCGAAATATAATCTATACCTTTTCTCCAGAGATGCTGCCTGACCCACTGAGTTACTCCAGTACTCTTTGACATGTCACTGATCCATATTGTCTAGAGATGCTGCCTGACCCACTGAGTTACTCCAGCACTATGTGAAACATCACCTATCCATGTTCTCCACAGATGCTGCCTAACCTACTGAGTCACTCCAGCAATTTGTGTCCATTTTCCCTTCACCCATCTGCCCAAGCCCACCCTCCCCCTTCTTTCCTATGTTATTTTCCACCCATAAAGCTCTGTGTGCCTTTACATTTCACTCCTATTTCAAATCTGCTCTACTTATCTACATGCATTGTTCTTCTTAATTGTTTTAGTCATATAGCGATGTGGAAAAGGGTTCTTCAGCCCAACTTGCCCACACCGCCGAACATGTCCCATCTAAACCAGTCCCACTCACACGCGTGGGCCCTTATCCATCTAAACCTGCCCTATCCATGTACATGTCCAAATGTCTCTTACACATTAAGATAGTCTCAGCCTTAAATACATCCTCTGGTAGCTCGTTCCATACACCCCCCCCCCCCCAACCCATTGTGCGAAAAAACTACGTCTGAGATTCCTGTTAATTTCTGAAATATTGGTCATCAATTTGGTGCACAAATGCTCCAAAATAACTCAGAATGCATCAGAGAGCATCTAAAGCCCCTGAGCTTCCAGGGCCCTGAATTCAGGACTTCACGCTTCGCGCTCGTGATGTGCGCAGCGTGCGCATTATTTCACATTAAAATGTTTGTAATCATGTTATTCCACCATCCTTTTTTGAAAAGCTCCGTACGTGCCTGCCCGGGTAATGCACATCTACATCCTGTCGGTGGTCCACATAGCAACCAAAGGCAACGCCAATGTGGCTCTGGACAATTTATACTCCGTCGTGTATTCTCTGTAAGCAGCAGACCCTGATGCCCTGCTCATCATCTGCGGTGACTTCAATAAATCGTACTTTAGGGATGCACTGGAAACTAATACCAGCATATCCCCTGCCTCACAATGGGCGCCAACATTCTGGGCTACACCACCATCTAGTATGTTCACGGTTCAAGCACAACAAACATACGCTCAAAGTCAGGAAGACCAATGATCTGATACCGGACTTCGGAGGAGGAAGGACGAGGTCCCACAAACCTGTCTAGATCGACTGGACGATGTTGGAGAGAGTTAAAAGCTGCAAATTCCTGTGCTTGGAAAGCTTTGAAGATATTTCCTGTACCCAGAACATTGATGCATTTAAAACATCTTGACTCCCTGAAAAGATTGCGGACATCGGTATGTCGTCGAGTATTGCCTTGAACTTCCACAGGTGTATAGTAGAGATAATGTTGTCTGGTTGCACCACGACCTGGTTCGGCGACCTGACTTCCAGGAGCGAAGGAGACTGTAACATGTGATTAATACTTCCCAGTCCATGACAGGTATTGACTTCCCCATCATCGAGGGATCTACCACAGTCGCTGCCTCCAACATTGCATCAAAGGTCGCCAGAGTGCAATTTGGGGTCTGAAATTAATTCACATCTACCCCATCCCAATTATTTTGTCCACGGCAAACGAGCAGGAAAGTGAAAGGAGCGGCTCAGTCCGAATCCGCCAAACGCCGAGATATTGAGGTCCCCGTTTGTGGATTGTGTTGAGCAGAACTTCCTTCAAGGCAGCTCGTGCCCTCCCATTGTAATTCATACTGAATCCGTTTTTTTATGCGGTCACTTTACATGGTGGTTTCTGACATTGTTAACGAACCTGCTAGTCAGCGATGCCGAACATTTACAGGCTCTTGGTGGGACCACACTGTAGATGTTTAGTGCATGTCCCTTTAATTGTAGGTTGTGTAGCCACTCCCCTTTCACCAAGTATATTACTGTCTCTCCATCCCTAGTACCTCCTCTAGTAAAACGTGCAGACCATGTGCAACTAGGGCATCGATGTATGTGATTAATAAAAGACTTGGTAAAGAGACACTGTGTACGTGTAAACCTCTTTACATGGTGTCAGTCGTTTCGAATTGCGCGCCTTCTGTTTATCGGGTTTAGTTTTTTTTTGCCCCAGTTACCCTTCCCTGCCTGGGTATGGCTTCCTCCTGCCGCAAGCCTGAGCCCCTTGTCTTTGACGACGACATCGCTCACCGGTGGAATGCGTTCCGCCGGGATTTTCGGCATTATGTGGCTATCGTGCACCCGGGGGTTTCCTCTGCCATTAAAGCGTCGCTGCTATTGAATCTAGCCGGCTCCGAGGCTCTGGAGCGCTCTGAATCGTTTGAGTACGGGCCGGGTGAGGACCCCGAGGACCTTGACTGTCTGCTGGGGAAGTTCAGCGAGATGTGCGACGTGCCCACGAACTCTATTCTGGAGCGTTTTAAGTTTTTTGGACGTCGTCAGAAACCCGGTGAGTCTGTCGGCAACTTCTACGCTGACCTACGGCACCTGGCTCGGCGATGCCACCTGAATGACGCTACCCCAGAGACCCTGACCCGCGATGTCTTGGTGTATGGTCTACGAGATGAAAAGCTGCGGTCAGAGCTCCTGTGTAAGGCAGACTTGACTCTTCAGGCTGCCCTGCATGCTGCAAAGATGTCTGAGGCGGTTATCTCTGCTGCACCACCCCCTGATCATGAGGTTCGGGCAGCTACCGTCGCAACCCGCCGTCCTGCTCAGCAGACTCGCCGTGGGGCCAGCTATGGTTCAAGTTCCAAGCTGGAGAAGCGCTGCCCGAACTGTAACTTTGTGACTCATCGTTTCAACGTGTGCCCTGCGGTTGGAAAGATTTGTAACTTCTGCAACAAGCCTAACCACTTCTCGTCAGCATGCAGAGCTAAAAAAAATCCTGCCCAGCAACAGCGCAGGGACTCTAATTACCTGGTACGGGATGGTACTGCGTCTGGTACTTATCACTCTCCTGACAACCTCCCACTGTCTGATTCTGACTCTTCTCAGAGTGAGCTCAGCGTGTTTTCAGTTAGGAAGGCACCTGCTCGAATAACAGACCCTACTGTGCAAGTTACTGTCAATGGTTCTACGTTCTCTGCCAAGGTCGATACTGGGGCCGCCACGAACGTTATGTCTACCAGCCTTTTCAAGAAGATAAGGAATAATGAGCGAGTCACTGTTGAGCGCTCTGTCCTTCGTGCTTATGGGGGAGGGTTGCTTGTCCCTGTGGGGAAGGCTACCCTGAACTGTGAAGTGCTAGAGACCGTTCGGCCCCTCTCCTTCTTCCTGGTTAACGAAAAATGTGTTACACTGCTCGGTGTTCGGGCATGCCAAGACCTCGGATTGGTCAATTTTCACCGGGAGATCCGTTTAGTTCAGCAACCTTTGGACCCGTTAGCCGAGTACCCTGATCGGTTTGACAATGCGCTGGGGATGCTCCCCTGCAGTTATGAGATCTCTCTAAAACCTGACGTGGATCCAGTTGTACGCCCTCCACACCGGGTCTCCTTTGCGATGAAGGATAGGGTCGAGTCCACCCTTCGGGACATGGTGGCTACAGGCATTCTGAAAGAGGTGAGCGAGCCCACTCAGTGGGTCTCCACCATGGTGGTTGCTGCCAAGAAGGACAAGAGTGAGCTACGGATCTGCATCAACCCCAAAGATTTGAACCTGGCTATCAAGCGCCCGCACTATCCCATGCGTACTGTCGAAGATGTTGCTGCACAGGTTGGCCCTGCCACTGTGTTTTCGGTGCTGGATGCTAAGAGCTCGTTCTGGCAGATACCGCTAGATGAACAATCGTCCTACCTGACGACCTTTGCCACTCCCTTTGGGAGGTTCCGATTCCTGCGCATGCCGTTCGGGATCAGCTCCGCCAGTGAAGTTTTCCAGAGGACGATGGAACAGCTGTTTGCGGGGCTCCCGTGCGCTATCATTGTAGATGACATCTTGGTGTATGGTAGAGGTGTGGAACAGCACGACCACAACCTCCGACTAGTTTTGGACCGAGCTCGGGAGGTAAATCTGAAGCTCAACCCCAGTAAATGCCGGTTCCGTGTCCCGGAGGTCACCTATGTGGGACACGTCTTCACAGCGTCCGGGCTGAAGCCCGACCCACAGAAGACCGCTGCTATCTCGGGGATGCCTGCTCCTGTGGATGTGCCGAGCCTCCAGCGTTTCCTTGGCATGGCTAACTACTTGGGAAAATTCATCCCCGATCTGAGCGAGTTGAGTGCCCCTTTAAGGGACTTGGTGAAGAAAGACACTGCATGGTCCTGGTTCCCGCAACACCAGGCTGCTTTCGATATGCTGCGTTCAAAGCTTGTCTGCACTCCGACGCTGCAATATTTCGATTTGAACCGTCCTATTGTCCTCACGTGCGATGCTTCAAAGTTCGGGCTGGGTGCTGCTTGCTTGCAAGTTCATGATGGGGTCCAGTTACCCGTGTCCTTCGCGTCCCGCACGATGACTCCAGCTGAACAGCGCTATGCCCAGATCGAAAAGGAACTGCTGGCTGTTGTGTTTGCATGTTCAAAATTTAAGGACTATATCCTGGGAACTGAATTCTCTATTGAGACCGACCACCAGCCTCTGGTCACCATCCTCGGCAAGCCGATTCACGCTGCCTCCTCCAGGCTGCAGCGGATGATGCTGCAGCTGCAGCGTTTTACCTTCTCCGTAGTGTACCGTAGAGGCAAGGACATGTTTATTGCTGACACGTTGTCTCGGGCTCCTCTGGCTTCGACCACCCGTCACCCTTACGAGGCATCAGGTATGATGGTCCTGAACGTCAACTTTGTTCCTTCAAAGCAACTACAGTGCTTAGTTAAACACACTGCTGCTGACGCCTCGCTCCAACAGCTAGCTGCGGTCATTCAAAGGGGTTGGCCCGAGCGACGTTCTTCCCTGCCCGCCGCGGCAGTGCCCTACTTCCTGGTCCGTGACGAGCTGGTGCTACGAGATGGAGTTATCGTTAAGGGTCACAAGGTTGTGGTACCAGAGGCTCTTCGCCAACAGTATTTCGACACCGCACATCGGGGTCATCCTGGCGCCGAGGCCACTCTCTCTATCGCCCAAAGCCAGTTTTATTGGCCTGATATGGCTATGTATTTTCGGGACCGGGTGTCATCCTGCCCTACCTGCAACAGTCTCGCCCCGCAGCAGCAGCGTTTGCCCCTTCTGCAGCAGCCCGCACCAGACCTGCCATGGTCGGCACTGGCAACGGACATTTTTGAGTGGCACGGCAAGCACTTCTTGGTGCTTGTCGACTCTTACTCCAACTGGTATGAGGTCGACCAGCTGTTTTATCTCTCCTCTTCTGCTGTCATCGCGAAGCTGCGCCGCCACTTCGCGACCTTTGGATCACCGGCGAGCCTGCAGTCAGACAACGGCAGCCAGTTTACCAGTGCGGAGTTCAAGGACTTTGCTGACCGCTGGAACTTTCGGCATTACACTAGTAGCCCTGAGTACCCTCAGAGCAATGGCCTGGCCGAGCGTGCTGTTCGCAGCGCAAAGGACTTGTTGAATCGCTGCCGCGCATCGAAGTCTGACATTTACCTCGCCCTCCTCAACCTGCGAAACATTTCCCGTGACGGTGTTCTGGGGTCCCCGGCGCAGCGCCTCATGTCCCGGGTTACTCGACCTCCCATTCCGGTGGCCCAGCAGACTCTTACCCCGGCTGTTGTAAAACCTGCCGTGGTCCGTGAGCGTATTGCTACCAAGCAGTCCGTTCAGAAGCGTTCCCACGACAGGTCTTGCCGTGCCCTGCCTCCTCTGTCTCCTGGTCAGGTTGTCCGCATGCATTCCACCTCCGGTCACCCTGGCCTTGCGGTTGTTGTTGGGACGGCTGGTTCACCTCGCTCCTATCTGGTGAACCTCGATGGTACTGTTTACCGTCGGTCCAGGCGACACCTCCGCCTGGTGAACGAGCCTTCTCCTCCTCCTCCTGCTAACCCCCATGCTCCCCCTCTGTCCGCTCTCCCGCCTGTAGCGGTCACTAAGCCTGTGCCTGCTCGCCCTGTCCCGGTTCTTCTCCCTGTGCCTATTCCCGTGCCTCCGGCCGTCTCTTCCCCATCGCCAGGTCGCTCGCCTCCAATCCCTTTGTCACCACGCAAGTCCCCACATTGTAGTCCTTCTGTCGTGGGGTCTCCCCCGGTGCCCGTTTCTTTGGGGGGAGAGGGTGTGAGCGGGGTTCGTACCCGCTCGGGGCGGATTGTGAGGGCGCCTGACCGTTATGGCGATTATATTTGATTGCTGCTATTTTACTGTTTATCCTTTTCCAGTTGCTCTAGTGTATGAGACATGGTCGGCTGTCACGTTCCTTTCTTTTGTAAGAGGAAGGATGTAGATGTTTAGTGCATGTCCCTTTAATTGTAGGTTGTGTAGCCACTCCCCTTTCACCAAGTATATTACTGTCTCTCCATCCCTAGTACCTCCTCTAGTAAAACGTGCAGACCATGTGCAACTAGGGCATCGATGTATGTGATTAATAAAAGACTTGGTAAAGAGACACTGTGTACGTGTAAACCTCTTTACACACACCTAGAGTATTGCGCACTGTTTTGGTCTCCAATTCTGAGGAAAGGCATTCTTGCCATAGATGAATGCAGACAACAGGTTCACCAGACTGATTCCTGGGATGTCAGCACTTTCATATGAAGAAAGACTGGATAGAATCGGCTTACACTCGCTAGAATTTAGAAGATTGAGGGGGGATCTTATAGAAACGTACAAAATTCTTAAGGGGTTGGACAGGCTAGATGCAGGAAGATTGTTCCCGATTTTGGGGTAGTCCAGGACAAGGGGTCACAGTTTAAGGAATAGGGGGGCAATAAGTTCGGACCGAGATGAGAAAAAACACATATTTCAAACAGAGAGTGGTGAATCTCTGGAATTCTCTGCCACAGAAGGTAGTTGAGGCCAGTTCATTGGCTATATTTAGAGGGAGTTAGATGTGACCCCTGTGGCTAACGGGATCAGGGGGTATGGACAGAAGACAGGTACGTGATACTGAGTTGGATGATCAGCCATGATCATATTGAATGGCGGTGCGGGCTCGAAGGGCCGAATGGTCTACTCCTGCACATATTTTCTATGTTTCTATGTTTCTATGTTTCAAACCAGGGTCTCTGGCGTTGTGAGGCAGCAACTCTACCGCTGCGCCACCGTGTAACCCCGCTGTTCAAATGTGATGGAGTTGCTGCTTCTCCCACCGTCTGCAGCACAGTGTTCCATTCTGCACCACATTTGTTGGAAGAAATAGAGATCCAACGTACTCAACTATCCTTATAGCTCACACCCTCTAGGCCTGGCAGTATCCTCGTAAATCTTCTCCCAACCCTTTCAAGCTTGACAATATATTTCTTATAACATAATGCCCACATCTGAACACAATATTCTAAATGAGGTCTCACCGACGTCTTAGATAACTGCAACATGACCTTCCAACTTCTATACTCTCTGCTAGAAAAGGTGTTTCGCCCATACTTTAACGAATACTTGAGATTTACTTACAGTACATTGTGAAGAAGGCATGGAGTGTGAGAGCGGTGGTTACTAAATCAGCCCTCCTTTCCCTATTAAAAGCATATTGAGGGTAGTGATGTGAGACTTACATGAGATACACATGGTCGGCACATTGGCGCAGGTAGTAGAGCTACTGAATCACAGCGCCAAAGCTCGGGGTTCGATCCTGGTCTAAGGCGCTATCTGTTTGCGTTTGCACCTACTGCTTGCTTCCCTGTAAGTTTCCTCCAATTGCTTCGGTTTCTTCCCCCCTCCCGAATACTTATGGCTTTGCAGGTTACTTAGATTCAATGAAAACACCCATTGTGTGCAGGAAGTGGATGCGAGCGTGGTTTAACGTGTCACCAGTGTAATATATTCATCCATATTCATGTATATGTCCATGAGTTGGTGTTCAATATGAACAGGGAATGTTGGGTAGTAAACCTCTCTCTCATGATCCAGGCAACCTGAGTGTAATTTGTTATTCATTCTGGCGTCCAGAATATAACACGGCGACGTGGATGGGATATAATTTGTGAACTCATCCTTTAGATATAGTGCAGGACTGTTGTATTGCAGTAATGCAGTATTGTTTAACATTTTAAACTGTAAATACAGAGTTGTGTTGCAGTTGTTTGCGAGTTGGACACGATAGACCACAGATCCTTATATGCAGCGGACTGTAGTTTAAAACAGCAGCTGGACAGATCGTCGAGAGTTTGTCAGGCTATCTCTATGTTGTGCCTATATGGCAAAATGCCGTCCTTGGTATTGTGTAAGTTTTTTTTGTCGAGTTCCTCAAGCTGAATAGCCTTTGTGCAGCTAAGTTTTAGGTGAATTGTTGCAACAAAACAGAGAGGAAATAGGGGTTTTCAACGGACTTTAAAAAAAAAGAGAACTACACGATGGCAGCGTCCGCGGGCTACATCGGAAACCTTGGCAATTTTGATAAGTGTAGAGAGTCGTTCAACTCCCATGTGGAGAGAACGAATATGATTTCCACGGCAAACAACATAATGGAGATTAGTGGTGAAGGATAGTTTTATAATTGAAACAAATACGGCCCTAAATTAACGCATGAAAGCGATTCTGCTCACGAAGATCGGTCCTGAAGTGTTCGGCACACTGGTGAATCTCCTTGCACCCATAAAGGCAAAATACGTGACATGCAATGACATTATGAAGAAGTTGGAGGAGCACCAACCCAAAGCCTCTGGAAATTGCAGAAAGCTATAAAGGTGGCACTAGAAACCAGAAACAGAATGAGACAATCAATGAGTACATTGTTGCCTTGAAAAACTTTACACTGTACCTTTGGAGCCTTTCTCGGACGCGCACTACATGACAGATTTGTTTGTGGTCTTGTGGATGAACGAATTCAGTCCAAACTCATGAACACTCCAGGTCTTGCATTCGAGATTGCATGCAAGATTGCTACCACAAAGGAGATGGCATCAAAGGATGCTCGCGAGTTTCGCCCAACATGGACTGCAGTGGCCGTTTACAAGGCAGGCTAAACCTAGAGGCGCTAAACCAAACCCAAAGTATGGCAGGGAGCCATGTTCAGCCAGTTGTTATCGTTGCAACGATAATCACACATTCCAATTTTGTCAGTTCAAAATGGTCAAGTGCTATAACTGCCAGATGAAAGGCCATATCGCCTCAGCATGTCGGGCCAAGCGTAAAACAGGAAACCAACAATCTGCGGGAATCAAGCGGCAACACCAGAAATGAGTTCACAACTTGGAGATGAACTCAGATAGAAATGAACTTGGGGTGTACACCATTTATGCAACCAAAATCGATAAGCCTGCAACAAGCCAATGCAAGAAGTTTCGTACGAAACTATTGATCTTCTTCTTTCGTGTGGCGTGCACAGCCTAAAGTTGTTGGACAACTTGTTCTATTTGATTTCCCTTTGTGCACGTCGAGTTGATTGCATTAGTCGAAACAGGGCGGACCACGTGAAGGTTGCAATCTTCCACCCCGAAACTATTGATGAATGAACAGTTAAAGGATATGTGTATTACACGGCAGCAGATAGTTCGGTCATGAACAAAGACCTGTACGAATCACAGTTCCCACAGACATCATTGTTTGAGAGTAAGGTCAAGCTGAGAACCTACTCGGGAGAAGCTTTGGAGACTTGTGGACAAATGAACCGTAAAGTTCAGCATAATGGCCAGTCAGTAACACTGCCCATCATAGTGGCCAGCTGCAGAAATAAATCAACCCTCCTTGGAAAGGATTGGCTGAGTTAGACTGGAAAATCTTTTGCAGCGTCGATTTGTCCAAACCACATATTGAAAGCTGTCCGACTATGTGGTGACTACAAAGTCACAATCAGCCAAACCGTTGATGACGAACACTATCCGTAACCAAAATCGCAACATATTTACGCAGAACGTAGCGGAGCAAGAGTCTTCACCAAACTGGATTTGTCTCACGCTTACGCTCAACTCAATGTCCACAATGAAAGTCAGCAGTACCTGATTATCAACATACATAAGGGCGTGTATTCATACACAAAGCTGCCCTATGGTGTGAAATCTTCCCCAAAACATTTCCAGTCTGTCATGGACAAAATGATACAAGGCATTCCGCACGGTGCGTGCAACCAGGATGAACTGCTGATATTCACCGGGGGCATGGTAGAACATCTGGAAATCCTTGAGCGAGTTCGCAAACGAGTGAACTGGCACAATGTCAAATTGCGACTAAGTAAATGTGCATTTGCACAGTCAGATGTGTGTCACCTTGAACGCAAAGTTTGTTTTTCTTCTTGGTTTCTTGGGCCTACAAAATATTCCAAATGTTATTTAAACTGGAGGTGGTGGAGGGGGGACTTAAGCCAGAAAGGGTTTTTGGGAGGGAGATGAGAACAGATTTCGCCCCGTTAAGGGGAAAGTTGAAGCAATAGTAAATGCTCCAAAACTCAACAATGTGTCAGAGCTACGATCATTCTTGGGATGGTGCACGATTCCTTCCAGATTTAGTAACTGTGCTTAAACCACTACATCATCTGCTATAAAAAGATGCGAAACGGACGTGGGGAAATGAACAGTATGTTCATATGACATCTGCAAGGAAAACTTGACAAGTGACAAACTTGTTGTTCACTCGATACGACACGCGAGATGAAACTTGCTTTTGAAGCTTCAAGTTATGGTGTAGGTGCAGTGATCTCCCACATAATGAATGACGGACAGAAAAAGACTATTGGTTTTGCATCCCGCACCCTATCTCCGAGTGAATGCAATTATGCACATATACATGAGAACTCAATCTACACACTGCATGTTGTAGATGCAAAATGGGGATTTATCTCTGTTCTGAACTCAGCGCTGAATCCTTTCCATAAACGACGCCATGAATTATCATGTGAGCACGGATGCATTAAGTGGGGTTTATGTGAAAACGGTAATGATCACTCTCTGGTACTCGTGGATAGTCATTCAAAATGGATTGAGGTTAAGCATATGGGGCCAAGCACTACTACTAGCGTACCATAGATGATTGAGATGCATTTTTGCATGTCATGGTTTACCGGAAGAACTTGTTTATGAGAACGGGCCTCAGTTTCGTACAGGGCGGTTTAAAGAGTTCATGCAGCGGAAAAAAACACACACCTGTTCCCCTATACCATCCAGCCTCCAACGGGGCGGCGGAAATGTCTGCTAGAATTGTCAAAGATGCTCTCATGAAACAGCTATTGCAGGATAGATCAAAGCCCAGCATGAAACATCGTTTGGCTAGTTTCTAGCTGAAGTACATAACCACACCACTTACAACAACAGGTTACTCACCTGCAGAACTGTTGACGAAGAGAAGACTAAGAATACGCCTAAGTCTAGACCATCCCAATTTGGCCTTGACAGTTAAGTCAAACACGCCATTTTGACTCCCACAAAAAGAAGAGGTACTTCATGCCAGATGAGCAGGTTTGTGTTCTCAATCTTCCTCACCAGTCCAGTCGAGAAAAATGGGATGTTGGGAAAATAGTGGAAGTGTATGGAACAAAAAGATACTACGTTGAAGTTGGAGATAGGATCAAAAGTGTTCATGTTGACCAAATGATTGCAGCAAAAGATCAAACAAAAACTGAGCATGAAGTCTTAATCTCTGAGACTTTATCTGAAAGTGAGTTCGACGAGACCACATTGATTGTAGGTATGTTACGAAACTTACCTTCAGTGGTGCTGCAGTTCTGTCACTGGCAGTGCACGCGACTTTGGCGCCTTTGAGGGGAGGGGGGGGGAGGGCTGGGTTAAAATGTGGTTTTCCCCTGCCTGCCGGAGTTTTATATGATCGAGGTGCGAGTTTTTGCTGAAGATTCGTTCCGACTGCCGGTCTGTGATTTTTTTTTTTAATCGCCCAACAATTTCAGCGCTGGAGTAAAATAAAAATTAGCTTCTAATGCCGTGAACGCCGCCAACGGGGACGGACTTCACGTACGGGACAGGTAAAGGGACGCCGTTTATTTTACATATAAACGTGCTTCTGAGGATGCCTTTAGTCCAAATTTTACGTTGCGAAAAGGCGATTTAGGCCCCATACCAACCGGCAGTATTTTACCTGCCGATATGGGGTTTAATTTCACCGCAACCGCAACGTTCCAATCGATCGCGTTCCACAAAATCCCACTCGCAAGATGATTTGTATGGCCATTAATTTACAGGAATTAAACACAAAATTCCTTCCATTTGGCCTATAAATTCATGACAATGAAATTTAAAAATCATGTTATATTGTCAATTATTGTGTGAATGTTATTTGGACACTTAGGCTATTTAAAAATGTTAATATTTTCTTAAGAAATGTATAGATGTTTAGATCTAATAATTGGATTTTGTAATTAGCTGCAATTGGGTAACTAATGGTATTGTAATTATAACTGTATTATATGGTTCAATTTCAGGTCATCCAAATAAGATTGTTTCATATTTGATTCAGAATGCTTCAATCTGTAATAACTGAAAATGTCTTTCAGTTCTCTTAAGTATTAAAAAAGTTGTGGGCTTTTGACTGTCCTCGATCACAACTTTTTTGTTAAGTCAATGGAAAAGTAATAGGGAACAAGATGCTAATTTCCGGGTAAGAAAATGTCCATAACTTTTTTAATACTGAAGATATGAAAGTGAATTAGGTGTAACATTAAACTTCTCTTTATGCTTTATCTGATGGGATAAATTACGGTCTTGACTTTTAAAATCTCAAAATTTTGTAACATTGCTAGCGATTGAAACACAACTCAAAGTTTCTTCTTGTTCTTCTTGATTTCTGGGTCCTCCAAAATATTCCGAATGGAATTTAAACTGGAGGTGGTGGAGGGAGGGCTTAAACCAGAAAGGGGTTTTGGGAAGGAGATGAAAACAGATTTCGCCCCCTGAAGGCGAAAGTTGAAGCAATAGTAAATGCTCCAAAACCCAACAATGTGGCAGCTACGATAATTCCTTGGGACGGTGCAGTTCTATGCACGATTCCTTCCAGATTTAGTAACTGTGCTAAAACCACTACATCATCTGCTACAAAAAGATGCGAAACGGACGTGGGTAAAGGAACAGCATGTACATATGACATCTGCAAGGAAAACTTGACAAGTGACAAACTTCTTCTTCACTCGATACGACACGCGAGATGAAACTTGCTTGTAATACTTTAAGTTATGGTGTAGGTGCAGTGAAGTCCCACATAATGAATGACGGGCAGGAAAAGCCTATTGGTTTTCCATCCCGCACCCTATCTCCGAGTGAATGCAATTATGCACATATACACAAGGAAGCACTCAGCATCGTTTTCGGAATCAAGAATTTGCACCAGTTTCTTCTCGGCAGACCATTCACCCAAGTAACGGATGACAAGCCACTACTAGTGATACTTGGTACCAAGTCAGCTATACGTTCCATGGCGGTATCAAGGATGCAGCGCTGGTCAATGTTGCTGTCCCAGTACGACTACACATCGGAGCCTGTGATCCGAGATCGCCACAGTCCGACCTCCAACCAGCGCGACCTGAGGACTTCGGAAGCCACGGTCTCCGAGGAGGAAGCGGCCGCTTCAGAGATTCCAAGCCGCTGAGGAGTGTTCACCCGAGGCCGGAGTTCGATCTTCCCGGCAAGTGGGCATGAAGCATCGGGCTGCCGTAGCAGCGACTGCGCAGGCCACAATAGGGCCGACTATGGGAGAACAGGGGACGGGACTGGACTTTGTTGCCTTCCCCCAATGGGAACCATTGAGTGGGGATGTTTTCATGTTGACTGTTCATTTTTTAATGTTGTGTCTTATCATTAATCGTGTGCTGCAGTGGCAAGTCAAATTTAACTACACAAAATAATGTATGCTATAATAAATGTCCTTGGTATCCTTGTATTTGTACAAAGTGGAGTACAACAACTCCAAGTGCAACGCAGTTGCAAATGCGTTGTCCAATCGGCCTCGTGAGAGCTCTGACGTGGGAAGTGAGAACTCAATCTACACACTGCATTTTGTAGATGAAAAATGTCCAGTGACTGCAATAGAAATTGCAGCAGAAACAATGGAAGACAAGGTGCTGGAGTGGGTCAATGAACAGACGTTGAACGGATGGACTTAAATCGATAGTGTATTGAACTCAGTTCTGAACTCAGAGCTGAAGCTTTTCCATAATCGACGCCATGAATTGTCATGTGAGCACGGATGCATTAAGTGGGGTTACAGAGTGTTTGTACCAGAGTCTTTGAGAAACAAAATTAGAGCACGAATTTCAGTCCGAATATACGGGCATTGTAAGCACGAATTCAATTGCCAGAAGTTTTGTGCATTGGCCTGGTATTGAAATAGAGTCACTGGTGAGCAAATGTAGCGCCTGCCAAATTGCCGGAGTAAACCCCCAAAACACCACTGCATCCCTCGTCAAGGCCAAATAGGCCTTTCCAGAGAGGTCATGTAGATTTTTGTGAAAACGGTAATGATCACTCTCTGGTACTCGTAGATAGTCATTCCAAATGGATTGAGGTTAAGCATATGGGGCCAAGCACTACTATTGAGCGTACCATAGATGGGTTGAGATGCATTTTTGCATGTCATGGTTTACCGGAAGAACTTGTTTATGATAACGGGCCTCAGCTTCGTTCAGAGCGGTTTAAAGAGTTCATGCAGCGGAAAAAACACACACCTGTTCCCCTATACCATCCAGCCTGCAATGGGGCGGCGGAAAGGTCTGTTAGAATTGTCAAGATGCTCTCAAGAAATAGGTTTTGCAGGGTAGATCAAAGCCCAGCATGAAACATCGTTTGGCTAGTTTCTTGCTGAAGTACAGAACCACACCACTCACAACAGCAGTTTACTCACCTGCAGAACTGTTGATGAAGAGAAGGCTAAGAATACGCCTAAGTCTAGTTCAACCTAATTTGGTCTTGAGAGTTGAGCAACAACAGTAGTCACAAACGCCATTTTGACTCCCACAAAAGCAAGAGGTACTTCAAGCCACACGAGCAGGTTCGTGTTCTCAGTCCTCCCAACCAGTCCAGTCGAGAAAAATGGGATGTTGGGAAAAAACAATGGAAGTGTGTGGAACAAATATATATTTAGTTGAAGTTGAAGATAGGATCAAAAGTGCTCATGTTGATCAAATGATTGCAGCCAAAGATGAACCAAAAACTGAGCATGAAGTCCTAATCTCTGAGAATTTATCTGAAAGTGAGTTCGAAGAGACCACTGTGATTGAAACACAAAGTTCAGCTAGTACAGACAAAGAAACACTACCCTCTGCGCAAAGTTAAGGTACTAAAACAGAGCCAAGTAAGCCGACAGTTGAGTCAACACATAAACCTGTTGCACCCGTTACTGTTAGATAATCAGGCACGATCTGTAAACCAGTAGTCAGATTAGGTTTGTAAGTTAAGTAACTCATTGTCTAGGTAAACCGAAAATGTGTAAATATGTAAAATAAATATATTCTGTTAATCTTTTAATATATCATAAATACTGGTTTAAATCAAGTATCACAACAACAACAACATTGTAACTGTGTACTTAGATTTTTTACTTAAAAAAGGAGAGCAAAGACACATAGAAAAATAGAAAATAGGTGCAGGAGTAGGCCATTCTTCCCTTCGAGCCTGCACCGCCATTCAGTATGATCATGGCTAATCATCCAATTCAGTATCCTGCACCTGCCTTCTCTCCATACCACCTGATCCCTCCAGCCACAATGGCCACATCTAACCCTCTTAAATATAGCCAATTAACTGGCCTCAACTACTCTCCGTGGCAGAGAATTCCACAGATTTACCACTCTCTGTGTGAAGTAGTTAACTTTAACTACTGGCTGCGACTTAAAGGAATAATCAAATGAGTCAGTCAGTCTTAACAAATATTTCAAATATCCATGGGTATCACGTTAACTTTAACAATATTGTCAGACAAAGTAAGTATATGAATCTCCGTGTAGGAGTTGCCATCGTTGAGGCAAGGCAATTCAGCGAACGGGCATTTAAAGAACCGCTGATGATCGAGCTGTGAACGTCGCTATGCTTAAATATCACAACGAACGCACACTTGAATGTGCCTCTTGTCACTAATGTGGGAAGTTTTTCATGTACAAATATAGGTGGCGAAAGCAAACGCAAACTATAGAGGGTTCGTTACGCAACGTTCCATAAAGATATTTAGGATTTGATTTAACTTTGACAGATAAAGCCCAATCGGCTGAGGATGGGAGATGAACGGTTTGCAGAAATCGCCATGGCGGGTGCACACTTGTGCCGTGAATATTTGTTTTCTCCGAAATCCCGAACGATTGGTCAGCGTTGTGGAGCATGACGTGATTAACCACGTGGTGCTTCCTTCACAATATCATGCAATAATAGGTTTGCTGAGCGACTGTGATCAACATGGAATTAATGACACACAACCGCCCAGTAGGGACATTCACTTTCCTTCAAATAAGGGAACATTTTCCACGGAACCATTCCATAATTAAATCAGGTGTTCGCCTAGATGCCATTGGAGGTTAAGCGGTGACAAGGAGATGTACGAAGTACAGGTTGTTAGAGTCATACATGAAATCGAAAAGATATACTACCCGATCCTGGCTATTCTCGGTGTTCCCGGTAAGTAATGAGAGCTGTCGTTTACGCTGTGAATATTTTAGAACCTGGCTCTATGGCTCCTGAAACTCCCTCTTTTAATTTCAAGTTCTGTGGTTGCATTCTGCCGGGGAATTATGGAGACGCGAGCGATTCTTGCTGTGACAGACACTTTGAACATTTTACAGGATTAAACGGTGAAATCGGCAACTTCTCGGCGTTTGCATTGGTTAACATGGAGTACAGTCACGTTGTGTTGCGTCAATTATGCCCCTTGGTCCAGTTCCAGCTGAAATGATGGAACATACAAAGTCATAGTAGATGGTATAAATGCTAAACGTTAAAGGAAACCCATCAGTATGTTGGGCAGCAGCTGTGCTGGTCAATGTTTCCATTCAACGCCCTTTCACTGGGTGATTTATTGGCTTACATTCTCACAGCAGGATCGGGTGAATTGCGGAGAGCGTATAAAACTGCAGACTCAATGTGAATGATTAACCAACTCTAACCTAACCACGTTTCTGTCGAAATCTTCCCAGTCTCATCTTTGCATCAACTGACCATCTCTTTGGTTACCGTGAAATTAAAATCCGCGTTCCAGATATAATTTCATGTTTGCCGTTTAGCTTCATTGAGTGATCTCCAAAATTTCATTTGAACTTAAGTTCCACCGCACCGTGTTACTGTGGGTTGTACTTCACAGCGTGAGGAGAACGGGCTTTGTTCCCTCTCTATATGATCTATGTATAACAGAAAGTTCCACCGCACCGTGGTACTGTGGGATGTAATTCACAGTGTGAGGACAACGGGCTTTGTTCCCCCTCTATATGATCTCTGTGTCACTTGACAAGTGTGCAATCATTTGCTATCGCACCACTCCCTCCTCAATTGCAGCTCTACTCTGAACACAAATATACCATAAATCACACATTCCCTTCAGATAACAAGTCAAAGATTGGCACAATCTGGGTGAATTGAAAAAGGGAAGTTAATCGATACTTACCAACTGCATTGTAAACGACAATCTGATTCACGCCAATGTAATTTTGGGTTCCTATCTGATACTGAACCACGTGGCTCGGGTGATCTACACGCATTCACATAACATAAACTGACCGCGTTGTTGCTATGGATGTTTATATTGCTCAGTGCATTACCCATATCGTATTATTAACTTTATTCGTTGAGACCAATAACATTGTTCTTTGCTTTCGGAATGACAGATGCAATGTTGAAATCGCTGATGATCTTCATCCAAGTAAAGTGTGTTTGTTCACGGCGTTTAACTCATGTAAACCGCATAATGCGGAGGTTGCAATCACCCTACTCTTGTAATATGATCTCTTTTTTTTTAATCATAGTGAACCTGGTGACAATTGTGGTCCTGTGTCGAGGAAAGTGTGGTCTCTCCAGCTGTGTGACCCGCTACCTGGTGGCCATGGCAGCGGCGGATCTACTGGTCATTGTCTTTGACCTGATATTGAGACAGATTCCGATTGCTCATTTTATAATATTTGTGAGGTCCATCCCCCTGTGTAATATCCACGCCGGCGTACTTTACGCAGTGACCGACTGTTCTGTGTGGTTTACCGTCTCCTTCACTTTTGACCGATTTATTGCCATCTGTAGCCAAAAGCTGAAGCATAGATTTTGCACCGAGAAAACGGCGACTGTGGTTCTGGGCACGGTGAGTGCACTGAGCTGTGTAAAGAATGTTTTCTGGTATTTTATGTACACAGCTTGGTACAGATTGGCGAATACCCCCTGGTTTTGTTACATGGAAGTGCGTGCAATGGTCTCACTGACCTGGACAACGATTGAGTTTCTTCATTATCTTCTCACCCCTGGTGTCCCGTTTGTATTGATTCTGTTGCTCAATGCTTTAACAGTTAGGCACATTGTGGTCGCCAGCAGAGCCCGCAGGAGACTCCGGAACCAGAAAAATGCGAAAAACTCCAGTGATCCCGAAATGATGAATCGAAGGAAATCCGTGATATTGTTGTTATTTATCTCCGGAAATTTCATTCTGTTATGGTCGATATTTGCATTGTATGTAATAAGTAAACGTTTGTGTTATTTTGGGCCTTGTGCCCTTGACCTTCCTACTTTTGTATCGGAAATAGGATTTATCCTTCAATTACTTAGCAGTTGCACAAACACGTGCATATATGCGGTGACACAAACGATGTTTAGAAAGCAATTATTGACTGTATTAACTTATCCCCTTGCTCGACTGATAAGATCAATTAAACACTGACAAAGGATGATAAACGGGAGAATTTAAAGCATCATAATCAAATTTTCGCATCAGACCAGTTGAAATGCATTACGCAAGCAGGTTCGGCCGCCATTGTGACCGCGCTAAGCATCAACCATGTACTGACACTAATCTGACATTAATTTTATCCAAAATACTTTGGATTAACCCCAGAACCCTTCCCCACAATCCAAATTAAGCGGCATAATCGGGGGGATTCACAGAGGACGCACAACGTCCACATTGCTTGTCATTGGAGGGAGGGAGCTAACATAAACTATCGGGCTAAGCCGATGTGGTCACAGAGAGAAAGCGCAAAGTCCACAAGCCAGCAGGCGAGTTCGGGATTGAACCCGGGTCAATAGCATCATGAGGCAGACGCTCTAATAGCTGCGATACTCTTCTCCGATGTTCCCGCTTATTTTCCCGCACTGTCTCCAACGGTATCTTCGTTGCAAAAACGGTGGATTTAGTTGGATTCTGCTCATCCTATGTTTTCACTCTAGTTGTATCTAGCGTTGCCCAAATCAGTTTATATCCACAGGTAAAGTAGATTAAATAGGTCCAACACTGTTCTGTGGGTACCCCGACTCCGTCAGTTCCTGTGCCGTCGACACACTTCTTTCCTTGACTCCAAGGATAATTTCGCATTAAATATCATTTTTCAGTGTGAGCGATCAGAGGAGCACCGTGACTGGGAACCAGCATATTCACAGAGCATCCAAACGACACGTTTAGTAAACATCCGCTTGGCTCCCCGACCCATTTCCGCCGATGATTTAGCCAGTGCTCGTGGTTGTAAAAAAAAAACAAACGAAGATGGACAAATAAGGGATGGCACACATCATAGAGTTTGTATAATCCGCAGCGAATCAATAATCTAAAGACTGTCCTCTGCAAAGGCGAAGGACGGACGAGATCGAACATTGGGTTTCTGATAGGGACAGACAAGATAGTTGGGACATAACCCGTGCTCAATGGTCCATTAGTGAACGTGGTAATTTCAGGGAAGTATCCCACGGATAACCCGCACCGGATAACACCCACCCGGGAGATCTTGGGTGTAAAGGTGGTCGCAAATTATTGAAGTTATAAAAAACTTGGGCAAGTTTATATTATATTTAACCCAAAGTCTTACATATTTAGAGAGTTCAAGCAAAAGTGTTTACTTGTTATGTGTATCATTTCAAATTTATCAAATCCGTATGTAACCAATGCGACGAGAGCTGCACAAACCGTAAGTGCCGTGAATGCGTGCAAAATGTGGGTCCTCACAGAGAGTTTTCAATATAGACGGTAAGTTCTATGAAGTTCTATGAATGTTTGTGAAAACCTGCGACATTCTCCGAGATTGTCTCACTGTGCTCTTCTCATTTGAGCCATAATTATGAGTGACAATGGACACTAGCCAATAAGTGCAGGGGAAGGTCATTCGGACCTTCTAGTTAGCACAGTCATTCAATGTGATAATTGCTGATCATCCCTAATCAATGCCCCGTTCCGGCCTTCTCCCCATATCACCTGACTCCGCTACCTTCAAGAACTCTATCGAGCTCTCTCTTGAAAGCATCCAGGGAAAGTATCCAGAGAACCGGACTCCACCGCCCTCTGAGGGAGATAATTCCACAGACTCACCACTCTCTGTGAGAATAAGAGTTTACTCGTTTCCGTTCTAAATGGCTTGCCCCTTATTCTTAAACTGTTCCCCCTGGTTGTGGACTTCCCCAACATTTGGAATACGTTTCCTGCCTCTAGCATGTCGAAACCCTTAATAATCTTATATGTTTCAATAAGATCCCCTCTTATCCTTCTAAACTCCAGCGTATACAAGCCCAGCCGCCAAATTCTCTCAGCATATGACAGTCCCAGGGGCCCCAGGAGCGGTTGGAGCGGCGGGTACAGCGTTGCCCACTCTGCAACGTCCCATCTCACTTCAAAATAAGTCCTCTGGAGGAAGCAGCTGATTGTTGGAAGGGGACTAGAGGAAGCAGCTGATTGGGGGCAACTCCAGGTTTGTATTTCTGCTTTCTGGTTAAGGGTTCAGTGAGTTAAGAGTACAGTGAGTTAAATGTACAGTGAGTTAAGGGTTCAGTGAGTTAAGGGCGCAGTGAGTTAAGGGTGCAGTGTGTTAAGGGTACAGTGAGTTAAGGGTACAGTGAGTTAAGGGTACAGTGAGTTAAGGGTCCACTGAGTTAAGGATACAGTGAGTCAAGGGTTCAGTGAGTTAAGGGTACAGTGAGTTAAGGATACAGTGAATCAAGGGTTCAGTGAGTCAAGGGTTCAGTGAGTTAAGGGTACAGTGAGTTAAGGGTACAGTGAGTGAAGGGTTCAGTGAGTTAAGGGTACAGTGAGTTAAGGGTACAGTGACTTAAGGGTGCAGTGTGTTAAGGGTACAGTGAGTTAAGGGAACAGTGAGTTAAGGGTACAGTGAGTTAAGGATACAGTGACTTAAGGGTGCAGTGTGTTAAGGGTACAGTGAGTTAAGGGTACAGTGACTTAAGGGTACAGTGACTAAAGGGTACAGTGACTTAAGAGTACAGTGCTTTTTAGTAAAGGTACAGTTTAAATGATTAAGATTTTTAAAGTGTGAGTGAGTTGATTTAATTTGGGGGTAAGCCATGTCAGTTGAGATCGGCCCCGTGGATTGCTCAGCCTGCAACATGTGGGAGATCAGGGATATGGTCGGTGTCCCTGCTGACTACGTGTGCAAGAGGTGTGTCCAGCTGCAGCTCCTGGCAGACCGCATTGAACGATTGGAGCTGCGGTTGAATTCATACTGGAGCATCCACGATGTTGAGAAAGTCGTGAGTAGCACGTACAGTGAGTTGGGCACACCGCAGGTACAATAAGGGGACAGAAAAGGAACGGGTGGGCACTAGCCAGCGCAGCAGTAGGCAGGTAGTGCAGGAATCCCCTGCAGTCATCTCCCTGCTAAACAGATATACCATGTTGGATACTGTTGGGGGAGATGGCTCATCAGGTAAAGGCAGCAGCAGCCAAGTTCATGGCACCGTGGGTGGCTCTGCGGCACATTAGGGGAGAAAAAGAGTAGAAGGGCTATATTAATAGGGGGGTTCAATTACAAGGGGGATAGATAAGCGTTTCTGCGGCCGCAAACGAGACACCATGATGGTATGTTGCCTCCCTGGTGCAAGGGTCAGTGACGTCACTGAGCGGCTGCAGAACATTCCGGATGGGGAGGGTGAACAGCCAGTTGTTGTGGTGCACAATGGCACCAACGATATAGGTAAGAACGGGATGAGGTCATTCAAGGTGAATTTAGGGAGCTAGGAGATAAACTTAAATGTTGGACCTCAAAGGTAATAATCTCTGGATTACTACCAGTGCCACGTGGTAGTCAGAGTAGAAATTGGAGAATCTTGCAGATGAATACGTGGATTCAAAAATGGTGCAATGGGGAGGGATTCAAATTTCTACGGCATTGGAACCTGTTCTGGGGATGTGGGACTAGTACAAACAGGACGGTCTGCAACTGGGCTGGATTGAAACCAATGTCCTTGGGGGAGTGCTTGCTAGTGCTGTCGGGGAGGATATAACCTAATGTGGCAGGGGCGTGGGAGCATGAGCAGAAAGAGACAGAAGGGTGTAAAACGAGGGTAGAAGCAATAGGGAGCAAGGTGAAAAGTAAGTGGCAGGCAGATACATACAGGGCAACAATCAAAAAGGGACACTTTTCAACATAATTGTATAAGGGGTAAGAGTGTTGTAAAACAAGCCTGAATGCTTTGTGTCTCAATGCAAGGAGCATTCGTAATAAGGTGTATGAGTTTTATGTGCAGATAGTTATTAATGAATATAATATAGTTGGGATCACGGAGATATGGCTCCAGGGTGATGAAGGCTGGGAGCTGAACATCCCGGGATATTCAATATTCAGGAGGGATAGACAGAAAGGAAAGGGAGATGGGGTAGCGTTGCTGGTTAGAGAGCAGATTAACGCAATGGAAAGGAAGGACATTAGCTTGGAGAATGTGGAATCGATATAGGTAGAGCTGCGAAACACTAAGGGGCAGAAAACGCTAGTGGAAGTTGTGCACCGGCCACCTAACAGTAGTAGTGGAGTTGGGGATGGAATCAAACATGAAATTCGAACTGCGTGCAACAAAGGTAATACAGTTATAATGGGTGACTTCAATCTACATATAGATTGGGTGAATCTAATTGGCAGGGATGCTGAGGAAGAGAATTAATTGTAATGTATGCGGGATAGTTTTCTAAACCAACATGTACAGGAACCAACGAGCGAGCAGGCTATTCTAGACTGGGTATTGAGTAATGAGGAAGGGTTAGTTAGCAGTCTTGTGAACGTGGTCCCTTGGGCAAGACTGGCCATAACATGATTGAGTTCTTCATTAGGATGGAGAGTGACAAAGGCAATTCTGAAACAAGGGTTCTGAACTTAAAGAAAGGTAACTTTGAGGGTATGAGACGTGAATTGGCCAAGATAGACTGGCAATTGATTCTTAAAGAGTTGAGGGTCGATATGGAATGGAAGGCATTTAAAGACAGCATGGATGAACTACAACAATTGTTCATCCCAGTTTGGCAAAATATTAAATCAGGGAAGGTAGTGCATCCATGCATAACAATGGAAATCAGGGATAGTATCAAACACAAAAGATGAGCATACAAATTAGCCAGAAATAGCAGCCTACCAGCGTCCAGCAAAGGAGGACAAAGGGCTTACTTAGGAAAGGGAAAATAGTTTATGAAAGGAAACTGGCAGGGGACATAAAAACTGACCGCAAACGTTTTTATAGATATGTGAAGAGAAAATGATTATTTAAAACAAATGTAGGTCCCTTGCAGTCAGAAACCGGTGAATTGATTATGGGGAACAAGGAAATGGCAGACCAATAAATAACTACTTTGGTTCTGTCTTCACTAAGGCAGACATAAATATTGTACCGGAAATAGCTGGGGGACCTGGGGTCAAATTAGATGGAGGAACTGTGTAAAATCCAGGTTAGTCGCGAAGTAGTGTAAGGTAAATTGAATGGATTAAAGGCCGATAAATCCCCAGGGCCTGTTAGCCTGCATCCCAGGGTACTTAAGGAAGTAGCACCTGAAATAGTGGATGCATTAGTGATAATTTTTCAAAACTCTTAAATTCTGGCGTAGTTCCTGGGGATTGGAGAGTAGCTAATGTAGCCCCACTTTTTAAAACAAGAGAGGGAGAGAGAAAACGGGGAATTATAGACCAGTTAGTTTCACATCGGTCGTGGGGAAAATGCTAGAGTTCGTTATTAAAGATGGGATAGCAGCGCATTTGGAAAGTGGTGAAATCGGTGGGCAAAGTCAGCATGGATTTATTAAAGGTAAATCATGTCTGACAAATCTTATAGATTTTTTCGAGGATGTAACTAGGAGAGTGGATAAGGGAGAACCAGTGGATGTGTTATATCTGGACTTTCAGAAGGGTTTCGACAAGGTCCCACATAAGAGATGAGTATGGAACCTTAAAGCACACGGTATTGGGGGTTCGGTATTGATATGAACTATCTGGCAGACAGGAAGCAAAGAGTAGGAGAAAACGGGTCCTTTTCAGAATGGCAGGCAGTGACTAGTGGGGTACCGCAAGGCTCATTGCTAGGACCCCAGCTAATCACAATATATATTAATGATGTGGACGAGGGAATTGAATGCAACATCTCCAAGTTTGCGGGGTGACACGAAGCTGGGGGGCAATGTTAGCTGCGAGGAGGATGCTAGGAGCCTGCATGGTGCCTTGGATAGGTTAGGTGAGTGGGCAAATGTATGGCAGATGCAGTATAATGTGGATAAATGTGAGGTTATCCACTTTGGTGGCAAGAACAGGAAAGTCGACTATTATTTGAATGGTGGCCGATTAGGAAAAGGGGAGATGCAATGAGACCTGGGTGTCATAGTACACCAGTCATTGAAAGTGGGAATGCAGGCGCAGCAGGCAGTGAAGAAAGCGAATGATATGTTAGCATTCATAGCAAAATGATTTGAGTATAGGAGCAGGGAGGTTCTACTGCAGTTGTATAGGGCCTTGGTGAGACCACACCCAGGGTATTGTGTACAGGTTTGATGTCCTAATCTGAGGAAATACATTCTTGCCATTGAGGGAGTGCAGAGAAGGTTTGCCAGACTGTTTCCTGGGATGGCAGGACTTTCCAATGAAGAAAGACCGCATAGACTCCGCTTGTACTCGCTAGAATTTAGAAGATTGCGGGGAGATCTTATAGAAACTTATAACATTCTGAAGGGGTTGGACAGGCTAGATGCAGGATGATTGTTCCCGAGGTTGGGGAAGTCGAGAACAAGTTATCACAGTTTAAGGATAAGGGGGAAGTCTTTTAGGACGGAGATGAGAAAAACCTTTTTCATGCAGCGTGGGAAATCTTTGGAATTATCTGCCACAGAAGGTAGTTGAGGCCAGTTCATTGGCTATATTTAAGAGGGAGTTAGATGACTGAAGGGATCAGGGGGTATGGATAGAAGGCAGTTACAGGATACTGAGTTGGATGATCAGTCATGATCATATTGAATCGCGATGCAGGCTCGAAGGGCGGACTGGCTAACTCCTGCACCTATTTTCTATGCTTCTATGTTTCTAAGTCCGGACATCCCGGGAATTAACCCTGTGATCGTACGCTGCACTCCCTCAATATCAAAAATGTCCTACCTCAGATTTGGAGGCCAAAACTGCACACAATACTCCAGGTGTGGTCCCAGAGGACCGGCCTCTTCCGTCCTCTGAGGCTGAGAATCCCGCAGACTACAACTCTCTGGGTGGAAAATATTCTCCTCATCTCCGTTCTAAATGGCCGACCCCTTATTCTTAAACTGTGTGTGCTCCCTGGTTCTGGACTCCCCCAACAGCGGGAACATGTTTCCTGCCTCTAGCGTGTCAAATCCCTTACATGTTTCAATTAGATCACCTCTCATCCTTCTAAATTCCATAGTATACAGCCCAGCCACTCCATTCTTAATCCGAAACATTATGGAGGGCACTGTATACACCTCCTCTCTTAGTCCCCTCTAGAGAAGACTCCCAGTCTACATGGGATTTCACTTTCAGAGAACGATGTGTGAAAAGGTTGCCCCTCAGGTTCCTATTAAATCTCCCCCCACCCCCCCCCTCCCCCCCCCCCCCCCGCTCTCTCACCTTAAAACCTTGCCCTCTGATTGCTAGAGAGCTAGATGTCTAGTTAGCGGTAGTAGCTAGATAGCTAGACAGCTCGCTAGGTAGATAGATAGCTAGATATATCCTTACTTTCCCTCTCCCGTTGGTCAGACTGCACAAAGGCTTGAAATGACGTACCACGAGATCCAGGAATAGCTCTGTTCTCGCTATTATCAGACCAATAACGGACCTCATAAACTGTAACTGTAAATCCGATTTTTGTATTCATTGCACTTGTTTAATCCGCACGTTGGCTATAAAGTGTATCACACTGTATCTGAATTCTCGTATTTTCATCTTTGCACTACTTGTTGTAATCTGTGTGGCTTGATTATGTTCATACAGGGTAAGATGAAACTTGATAGCACACTTGGTGGACGTGACAACGGTAAAGGAAAAGCAATAGCGAAACCAATGAATACTTTAATGGTTTTGAGCGCAAGATTAAATATATATGCTAAATACATTCGACACTGCGATGGACACGCATCGCTCGGAGTGGATATGAACGTGTGGACGGGTGTGAATGGAGACACGGATGTGCTCCTGAACATGGGCAAGATATGGCTATGGACCATCTATAAAACAGACGGCCACGAGCCGGTGGTCTGGTCCATATTCTGGGATTCTGCGGCTAACCTAGATGAATATGCGTTTGATGTCACAGACTTCATCAGCAAGTGTAATGAGGACTGTGTATCAAATAATGCAACAGCATGTTCCATATTGGAGAGCACGGATAAACCAGGATGTCCACTCTAGGTGAAGTCCAAGTCGGCAACATTCAAGTCAAAAGATCCTGAGTGGTACAAGAAATCTATCCACGACCGCAGCAGAGCCATTACGGATGCCAACAGAGAATTCGGGACCAAGCAGCGGTCCCGACACAACGCTACATTTATATGTGGCAAGACTTACCCGCCAAAAAACCGGCTGCAAAGCGTAGGTACGTGGTATTAATGGCAACGATTGTACCCTCCCTGATGATAAGAATGGTTTAAATGCACCTTTCTCTTTCGCTACTCAATTATTATGCCACCCCCTGCTTTATGAAGACTACTTTAATCACGATGCTGCCGTAAACTGTGCTGGCATTCATTAGTTGCTGTCGCCCAATGACACTACCGTCGCAGCAGATCCAGAGAAGACGCCATCTCCCTGGCCCTAAACACATCTTTGTAACATCTCGACAACGAGGCTTCCGGCGTCATTGGCTATTGATCCGCCTTCAATACTGAAGTACCATCCAAGCCCATCTACACCTCCTGGACCCAGTAGGAAGCAGCCCCCCCTCACACACACGCACACCCCGCCCATCACCGACACCGTTTGTTCGACATTCCGACCCACGGGCAATGATCAGTGAGGATGAGTGACATCACCTCCTCCACGATAATTATCAATAGAGTCGACTCAAAAGTATGCGTTCTCAGCCCCCTATTATGCTCACATATACCCACGACTTAAGGCCAAATAAGTGTATATCTCATTAACTTATTCGTTTAACCCCCGTCTATATATATGGATGATACGATGGACAATAGCGAGAAGGACAGAGAAACGCAAGATCAAGGTATTGATTAGCAACAGTTGTCCTGAAACGAAGTATTTAGTCATAACGCCATAAGTGATAGGAGCAGAATGAGTCGATTCGGCCTACCAAGTCTGCTCCGCCCATAAATCATGGCTGATCGATCTCTCGCTCGTAACCTCATTCTCCTGCCTTCTCCCCATAAACCCTGACATCCGGACGAGTTATTGATGTCAGAAGCATGCCCCAACCACCATCAATGGAGCCGAAGTGGAGTTGATGGAGATCTTCAATGTCATTTGACCTGAAATGATTAACGGTTAAGCTTGGGCCACGCATGTTAAAGCAAAATCCAAAAGACACACTACCGACACTAGGTCCTGAGGAGACTAAAGGAAAAGGGCGTGTTTAATTTTAGTTTAGTTTAGAGAAACATCGAGGATTCTGGCCCTTCGCCCCACCGAGACCGCCCGATCAGCGATCTACGCACATTAACAGTATCTTACACACTGGATGCAATTGACACTGATACCGAGCCAATTAATCTACAAACCACGGCGTGGAAGGAAACCTACACACATCGCGGGATGAACGTACAAACTCCTTAAAGATAAGCACTCGCAGCCAGGATCGACCCTGGGTATCTGGCGCTTTAATCGCTGTATGACAACAACTCTATCGCGTGCCGCCCATAACTATTTCTAAGACTATTACAAATGTCTGCTAATAAACATTAACAACGTACTGGCACGTTCCATCACTGTTCGGTTTGGGAATTCGAAGATTTGCAGAGTTGAGTATGTATCTCAGTCCATCAGACAAACTGGATATCTCACCAATGATTCCATCTACACCAGGCTGCTTCGGATAAGCAGGCAATAAAATGAAATGCCTGTCCCATTCATGTTATTCCATATACCCCAGGGCCTTCCGTGATCGACGTTGATCAATGATCGACGCTGATCATTGATCCCTTCACACTGGTGACACGTTATACCACGCTCGCATCCACTTCCTGCACACAATGGGTGTTTTCACTGAATCCAAGTAACCTTAGTAACCTGCAAAGCCATAGGTCTTCGGGAGGAGGGAAGAAACAGAAGCAATTGGAGGGAACTCACAGGGAGACAAGGGGTAGGTGCAAACAAAAAACAGATAGCACCTTAGGTCAGGATCGAACCCGGAGTTTTGGCGCTGTGATTCAGCAGCTCTACGCCCTGCGCCAGTGCGCCGATCTTGGGTATATCGTGTAAGTCTCACATCACTACCCTCAATATGTTTTTCATGGGGAAAGGAAGGCGGATTCAGTAACCACCGCTCTTACACTCCGTGCCTTCTTCACAATCTACTGTAATTAAATATAAAATATTCGACAAAGTATGGGCGAAACACCTTTTCTAGCATAGAGTATAGAAGTTGGGAGGCCATGATGCACTTGTCTAAGACGTTGGCGAGACCGCATTTATATTGGGAGCAATAGGGAGAGGTTGAGTATGCTGGATCTCTATTGCTTGGAGCGCAGAAGGTTGACGGGTGATCTTACAGAGGTGTACACATGCATGAGAGGAATAGATCGGGTAGATGCACACTCTTACCCAGATTCGGGGAATCGATGACCAGCGGACATACGTTCAAGGTTAAGGGGAAATATTTGTTTGGAATCCGAGGGGTAACGTTTTCACACTAAGGGTGGTGGGTATACGGAACAAGCTGTTAGATGAGGTAGTTGAGGCTGGGACTATCCCATCGTCTAAGATACAGTTAAATGTGTATATGGATAGGTCTGGTTTGGAGGGATATTGACTAAGCGCAGGCAGGTGGGACTAGTATAGCTGGGGCATGTTGTCCGTTGTGGGCAAGTTGGACCGAAGGGCATGTCTCCACAGTCTATGAATCTAAGACTATGATTCTTAAAGTGTCAGTAATTGGGGAGTATTTGGAGAATGTATTAAAGGACAGATAAGGAAAAGGAAATAAATTGACACATGAAGTGGCATCTCATGGGAACACGATGGCGGAGAAGGCAAGAGAGGAGGGAAGCCGATCAACAGAAACAACACTGAGATGTGTATTTGAAGACCTGTCACGCGCAGATCCACGGGTCAGTGCAAAGATTCATATTTTGGACTATTTATATGGGAGGGACTAAGCGACCTCCTTTGGTGTTGAAACCGTTCATTGACTCCAACTTTCTGCCAATCGACCTCTATTGCCGAACATCAATTACAATGGTGTCCTTGATATGTACCCCACCCTCATTTGTCCTTCACTAACGAGTGCGGGTTAACGCCGTTTTAATCGCACACGGAATGGTTTGTCTATCTTCCGACAATTGGCGGCGAGTGGATGGATCCTGACACTCGGCCAGTCACACGGTGAGCAGCGCAATTCTGAAATTAACCGATTCCATTTTCCCATCTCCCCCCCTGTCTGCCTTCCGCAAAGACCGCTCCCTCCGCAACTCCCTCGTCAATTCTTCCCTTCCCTCCCGCTCCACTCCTTCCCCGGGCACTTTCCCTTGCAACCGCAAGAGATGCTACACTTGTCCCTTCACCTCCCCCATCCACTCCTTTCAGGGACCCAAGCAGTCATTCCAAGTCCGACAGAGGTTCACCTGCACCTCCTCCAACCTCGTCTACTGCATCCGTTGCTCCAGATGCCAGCTAATCTACATTGGTGAGACCAAGCGGAGGCTAGGCGATCGTTTCGCCGAACACCTCCGCTCGGTCCGCAATAACCAACCCGACCTCCCGGTGGCTCAGCACTTCAACTCCCCCTCCCACTCCGTATCCGACCTCTCTGTCCTGGGCTTCCTCCATGGCCAGAGTGAACAACACCGCAAGTTTGAGGAACAACATCTCATATTCCGCTTGGGGAGTTTGCATCCTCTGGGCTTAAACATTGAATTTTCTCAATTCTGTTAACCCAGACTGCTCCCTCCCCCCCCCCCCCCCCACCTCTCCCTCGGGCCCTGACATTCCTTCTCCATCTCCCCCCCCCCAAGTCGCACTAGCTTCTCATTTTCACACCAGAAACAGCTTACAATGGCTTGCTCCCTTATCACCAATACTTTTTTGCATATCTTTCACTCATTGTTCTTGCTTTATCTCTCCATATCACTGTTTATATCTCTCGTTTCCCTGATCCCTGACCAGTCTGAAGAAGGGTCTCGACCCGAAACGTCGCCTATCTCCTTCGCTCCTTAGATGCTGCTGCACCCGCTGAGTTTCTCCAGCTTTTTGTGTAACCCTCGATTCTCCAGCATCTGCAGTTCCTTCTTTAACACTTTGTCTACTCCACTGCGATATCTCCTCAAGGTATGCCTACTTTGAAGAAGTTCTCCTCCTCCCTACGAAGACAGTTTCACAACCTCCTCTCTAACTGCTCCCCCTCTGTGATATCCCCTTCCCTCAAACTCTACGACCACATCCTCACCCAGACTCGATACCACAGCCACATCTGCTTCCTCGGGGCCTGCCTGCGCCTCCACCTCATACCTCGTGGATTCCAGCTCCAATTCCCTGCCTCCCAGTTCGGACCCCAGCCGGACTATCGGTACCGACTGGCCATCCACCGCCACACTGCTCAATTCTCCAACCGGGCATTAAGATCCACCCTGGTTGCAATGCGCCGGCACCAGCAAGACCTCGCATCGGCTCTCCCGAATCTTCGGGCCTCACTCACCCAGACCTGCAATGGACCCCAACTGCACTACATCCTCCGGAAGATCCACCGCTTCAATCAACAATTCCTGTCCCATCTTACCTCCACCAAGGACCTGAAGTTAGCCCGCCTCCAGGCCGTTCCAGCCACCGACAATCCCCGACTCCACCGCCCGCAGGCCCCGGGCCCCGACTCTGGCCCGAGTCGCTGGCCTGAGTCCCCCGACGCCATCTTGGCCACAAGTAGCGCCTCCAGGACTCACCGCGACGCCGCCTTCGCCGACCTCCACGCCGATGCTGCCGCCGACCCCCACCTGCCTACCGATGACGCCCAGCCTCGCTGCCTACCCGGTAACTCTGTTTATCTCACCCTTCCCGATTCCACCGCTGATCTCCAGCACAACGCGACCGCCGAACCTTGCTGCCCCCCGGGACCACCTACCCTCATTGCCGCACCGGGCCCATCCAGCATCGCCGCTGTACTGGGCCCGCCAAAGATCACAGCCGCACCCGTCTCACCTTGCATCGCCGCCGGACCGGGGCCCTCCGAACATGGCCGCCGCACCGCACCCCACTCATCTCGCCGCCTCACCGGGCGGGCTGAACCTTGCTGCCCCACCGACCACTCGCCCACCAGGACCACCCACGCATCGCCCGCCGACACCGACTCCATTGCCTGCGGACTCCTACCTTCGGGCCCGCCAACCCGCGACACTCCACCGCCCTCCAGCAGCCCGCAGCCGTCGCCTCACCTACAGACTGGACTGTGCAGCGGGCCTGAAGCCTCCACGTTGCTCACTCCTCCCACCACTCTGTTGTTAACGGAACTGGGTCCTAGTGCCCGTCTCCCCAGCCCCGGTGACCTCAGTGGCTATTCCACTGTGTCTTCCCCATTCCCCTCCTACCATGTAACCCCTGCTCTTTCCCACCCACACCACAGCCCACATACCCCCCCACCCCCTGACCACCCTCCACCCCCCCACCACACAACACCCCGTCCTCAGTCCACTCACCTGCCTTCCTCCAGCCACAACCCCCATCCCTGCCGTGTGTTCACCATCCCCCCGGACCTCCCCCTCTCCGACACCGAAAGGTCGGTCCTCAGCAGAGGTCTTACCTTTGTCCCCCTCCGTCACCACCTCAATGAGTTCCGCGCCCACCACGACTTGGAGCTTTTCTACCGTCGCCTCCGCCTCACAGCGTTTTTCCACGGGAACAAGTCCTCGCCCCCCACTGATGATCCCTTTTCCTGTCTCCCACGTACCCCCTCCTCGTGGACCCCCCCTCGTGGCCCTCCAGCTTTAGAACTATTTATACAAAACTGCCGTCGGGACATCAACCGCCTCGACTTCTCCACTCCCCTGTCTCACTCCAATCTCTCCCCCTCCGAACGTACTGCCATCGACTCACTCCGCAACAACCCAGACTGGGTTATCAAACCCGCCGACAAGGGAGGTGCCGTGGTAGTCTGGCGCGTCGATCTCTACAAAGCAGAGGCCACGCGCCAACTCTCGGACACCTCCTCCTACTTACCCCTGGACCATGACCCCACTGACGAGCACCAGGCCACCATCTCGAGCACCATAACTGACTTCATTAACTCCGGCTCCCTACCCCCCCGAGCCTCCAACCTCATCGTTTCACAGCCCCGCACAGCCCGATTTTACCTTCTCCCCAAAATCCACAAACCCGACTGCCCCGGCAGACCCATTGTCTCTGCCTGTTCGTGCCCCACCGAACACATTTCCACATACCTTGACTCCATCCTATCCCCCTTTGTTAAATCCCTCCCCACCTATGTTCAAGACACCTCAGACACTCTCCGTCGGCTCCGCACATTCCGTTGTCCAGGCCCCCATCCTCTCATCTTCACCATGGACGTCCAGTCACTATACACCTGCATCCCCCACCAGGATGGTCTCAAAGCCCTCCGGTACTTCCTCGACCAGAGGAGCAACCCATACCCATCCACTGACACCCTCCTCCGCCTAGCGGAGTTGGTCCTTACCCTAAACAACTTCTCTTTTGACTCCTCCCATTTCCTCCAAACACAAGGCGTAGCTATGGGCACACGCATGGGCCCTAGCTACGCCTGCCTCTTTGTCGGGTACGTCGAACAATCTTTGTTCTCGGCGTACCAGGGCCCTACCCCCGACCTTTACCTCCGTTACATTGACGACTGCTTTGGTGTCACCTCCTGCACCCACGCAGAACTGACTGACTTTATCCATTTCACCACCAACTTCCATCCGGCACTCAAATATACTTGGACCATTTCTGACATTTCCCTACCATTCCTTGACCTCACCATCTCTATTGCAGGTGACACACTCCTGACTGACATCCACTACAAACCAACTGACTCCCACAGCTACCTGGACTACTCTTCCTCCCACCCTGCTTCCTGTAAGGACTCCATCCCCTATTCCCAATTCCTCCGACTACGCCGCATCTGCTCCCAGGATGACTTGTTCCACACCAGGTCATCGCAAATGTCCTCGTTCTTCAGAGAACGGGGTTTCCCCTCCCCCACTATCGATGAGGCTCGCACCAGGGTCTCCTCCATACCCCGCAACACTGCCCTCTCTCCCCATTCCCCCACTCACAACAAGGGCCGAGTCCCCCTGGTCCTCACCTTTCACCCCACCAGCCAGCGCATACAACAGATAGTCCTCCGCCAGTTTCGCCACCTCCAACGTGACCCCTCCACTCGCCACATCTTCCCATCTCCCCCCCTGTCTGCCTTCCGCAAAGACCGCTCCCTCCGCAACTCCCTCGTCAATTCTTCCCTTCCCTCCCGCTCCACTCCTTCCCCGGGCACTTTCCCTTGCAACCGCAAGAGATGCTACACTTGTCCCTTCACCTCCCCCATCCACTCCTTTCAGGGACCCAAGCAGTCATTCCAAGTCCGACAGAGGTTCACCTGCACCTCCTCCAACCTCGTCTACTGCATCCGTTGCTCCAGATGCCAGCTAATCTACATTGGTGAGACCAAGCGGAGGCTAGGCGATCGTTTCGCCGAACACCTCCGCTCGGTCCGCAATAACCAACCCGACCTCCCGGTGGCTCAGCACTTCAACTCCCCCTCCCACTCCGTATCCGACCTCTCTGTCCTGGGCTTCCTCCATGGCCAGAGTGAACAACACCGCAAGTTTGAGGAACAACATCTCATATTCCGCTTGGGGAGTTTGCATCCTCTGGGCTTAAACATTGAATTTTCTCAATTCTGTTAACCCAGACTGCTCCCTTCCCCCCCCCCCCCCACCTCTCCCTCGGGCCCTGACATTCCTTCTCCATCTCCCCCCCCCCCAAGTCGCACTAGCTTCTCATTTTCACACCAGAAACAGCTTACAATGGCTTGCTCCCTTATCACCAATACTTTTTTGCATATCTTTCACTCATTGTTCTTGCTTTATCTCTCCATATCACTGTTTATATCTCTCGTTTCCCTGATCCCTGACCAGTCTGAAGAAGGGTCTCGACCCGAAACGTCGCCTATCTCCTTCGCTCCTTAGATGCTGCTGCACCCGCTGAGTTTCTCCAGCTTTTTGTGTAACCCTCGATTCTCCAGCATCTGCAGTTCCTTCTTTAACATTCAGATGGAATAGACTGGCGTAAGCCTGCGAGCCCTCTAGTGGACCGGCAGTGGAATAACAGGACTGTTGAACTCAACCAGTTCCTCACTGGATTCGTTCTTAGATTTCCAGAAGGTCCCACCAAAAACCAAGATTCGATTGTCCTGTATTGGAGCGATTGGTAAGTGAATCGTCAGCCAAACTTGCCCACACCTGCCAACATAACCCAGCTACACTAGTCCCACCGTTTGGTCCATATCCTTCAAACCTGTGCTACCCATGTAATGGTCCATATATTTCACACATGTTGGGATACTCCCAGCCTCAGCTACCTCCTCTGGTAGGTTGTTCCGTGCACTCACCAACCTGTGTGTGAAATATTTACCCCTCAGAAACCCATTCAACTTATATCCTCTGGTCTTCGATTCGCATTCTCTGGGTTTAAGTGACGCTGAGCATATACACGAACTATTCCCATCATGATTTGGTACACATCTTCAAGATCACCCCTCATCCTCCTGCGCTCCAAGGAATAGAGTCCCAGCCTACACAACCTCGCCCTGTAGCCGAGACTCTAGTCCTGGCAACATCCAACAATTATTGGAAGTGGAAACAGATTATGGAATTACATTTTAAATACTCACGTTTTCTCTTATTTGGAGTTTGTTACTAATGAGTCAGCAGTTATTCGAGAATCGGCAAGACACCGAGATTCTCCGGTGTGATTATATCTCATTTGAATGATTGGACTTTGTAAGATGTGCCGGATGCGTTTGTTCTCTGTGTGATGGATCCCTCCGTAATCTGTCCCCGTGAGCACACCCTGTGATGCTGGCATTGTGTTATTGCATTGTCGTTTATTAGTTTAGTTTAGTTTACAGATACAGCTTGGACACATGCCCACAGATTCCACGGGAACGATCAATGTTCATTCAGTTACGCCAGCTACATGTTAACCACGTTCGCATTCATTCACTCACTGCACAATCGGACTAATTTCACAGAGTCCAATTAATCTGTAAACTCGCATATTTGTGTGGTGTGGGAGGAAACCACAACACCCGGACGAAACCCGCGCGGTCACAGAGCTAATGTCCAAACTGCCCAGAGACAGCACCCGAGGTCAGATTAAATGCCCGGTCTCGTGCGCTGTGAGGCAGCAGCTATATCAGCGGTGCCACTCTGCCGCTCTTGTGTACGATGTGTCCGCATCACGTCAGTACACTCAAACTGTGCCTAAATGGACAATGTATCAGATTCGGTAACTGCCCCACCTACTCTATGTAGTTTCTGCACTGCATACTGTATTTATGTCTCAGATATTCTGTATAACGTGTGTGGGGGAAATACCGTTCGTCCAAAGGGAAAGGAAATATGCGGATAATTAGATGATTCATGGAAATGAGGACAATTTTTCACACAAGATGTGGCGTAGAATAGAACTCGATGCCGAAGACGGTGGGAGAGGCAGCAGCTTCATCACTTTTGAACAGTGGGGTGGCCCGGTGGCGCAGCGGTAGAGTAACAACGCCAGAGACCCGGGTTCGATCCTGACTATGGGTGCTGTCGGTCCGGAGCTCATACGTTCTCTCAGGCGCCGCCTGGGGTTATCTCCGGATGCTGCGGTTATCCCCCACACTCCAAATACGTACAGGTTGTGCCTAGTGTGTTGGATAGTGCGAGTGGAAGGTGTTCGCTGGTCGACGCGGATTCGGTGGGGCAAAGATCCCGTTTGCATGCGGTCTCTCCTAAAACACTAAGATGCGTACATGCACTGCTCGCCCACAGGGCTCCGGATCCAGTGGTGGAAGGTAAATCTTCGTCATCACTGACTACCAGGTTCGGTAGCAATGTCAGAAACCATAAGGCAAAGTTACCGGACACCAAACAGATTTAGTATCAATTACAATGGGCGGGAATGAGCTGCTCAATAAAATCCACAAACGGGGACCTCAGCATTTCAGCGTTTGTGCGGATTCGGACTCTGAACCGTTTCCTTTCAGTTTCCTGCTCGTTTACCGTGAGCAAAATAATTGGGATGGGGTTAATGTGAATACATTTCAGAGCCCATATTGCACTCTGTCGACCATTGCTGCAATGTTTGAGGCGGCGACTGTTGTCGATACCTCGATGGGGGGGAAGTCAGTACCCGTGATGGACTGGGTAGTGTTAATCACATTTTGCAGTCTCATTCGCTCCTGGCATTCAGGTTGCCGACCCAGGTCGTGGTGCAACCAGACAACATGCTCTCCGCTGTACACCTGTGGAAGTTCAAGACAATACTCGACGACATACCGAATGTCCGCATTCTTTTCAGGGAGTAGAGGCGTCATAATTGCATCAATGTTCTGGGTCCAGGAAAGATATTCACAGACTTCCACGGACAGAAATTTGCAGTTTTGCCTTTCTACACCATCGGCCAGATTGTGGGAGTTCATTCTTCCTTTTCCAGAGGTAGACCATTGGTCTTCCTGGCTTTGAGAACATGGTTGTTTTGCTGGACATATTAAATGGTGGTGTAGCCCAGAATGTTGGCGCCCATTGTGAGGCAGGGTGCATGCTGGTTTTACTTTCCAGTGCATTCCTGAAGTACGATTTATTGAAGTCACCGCTGATGATGAACAGCGCACCAGGGTCCGCTCCTTACAGAGAGTACACGAAGGAGTATAAATTGTCCAGAGACACATTGGCGTTGACGTTGGGTACTTTGTAGACCACCGACACGATGGTAGTGGTGAATTACCAGGTCGGTTAAAGGGGCGTTACTAAGTGAACTGTTATTCCAGGTGGTCCCCCGTACTATACAAATCATATTTGGCACCAAACTTGGATTATAATACGCGATTCTGGTCTTCCAGCGATTGGAAGGAATACATGAAATTCAAAATTGCGCAGGGAAGAATCATAAAACTGTTACCGGGGCGGAAGAATTTGAGATTTAAGGAGAGCATGTACAGGTTGGAACGTTTTCACCGGACAGTAGGAGATAGACGGGGGACATTACCGAGGTATATTTTATCATCAGGGACAAGGAAAAGGTAGAAGGTTACTGTCGGTGTTCCATGCCTGGGGGGTCTAAAGCTGGAGGACGCCAGAGTGGACAGATTCAGAAGATACTGAGAGGCAACTCTTTTTATAAAGGCAGTTGTGGTGAGGTGCAATTGGCTGCAAGAGGAAGCTGAAGACGTGGCTTCGATTCCAATGTATAAGATACGTTTCAACGAGTATATGGATAGAAGTGGTTGGAAGGCTATGGAGCAATCGTGGGCAAGTTCGGCTAGATTGGTGGGGCATTTTGCTTGACGTGGACTACTGGTTCCCAAATATCTTGGTTGGTGATTTGACTATAACTCTATAAATAGCATCGTTATTGTGTGACTCTAAGATTCTCTGAGATTATGTAGATAGTTACCCTCATTGTGTTTCAAGGACTTTCCACGTTTGCGTATCATTTGGAACCGACGTAAGTTCGTTAAGAATAACATGTTATTTAAAGAATATAATACCTTTATGATTAACCGAAGCGAGCTGTTTTACACTCCTGAACTATGATACACTGATCTATTCCTGGAGAATAATTCCTGGGTGTTGTGCAATATCGAGCTTTTAAATGATGGGGACATCCAGTGGACGGCATGTGAACTGCAAACAAGCACGGCATCACAAGGGTCTTATAAACTGTAATATAACGTCGCATCATCTGCGCTCAATGCCATAACTAGTGAAAGACACCGTGTCAAAATTTTCATGACCATCTTACCGACCCGCGAGTCCAAATTCAGAGATATATGACGTGAACTCCTCGATCTCCCTGCTCTGCAGTACTCCGCAGGATTAAACTGATCATTGAGAAAGACCTGGCATGACTTACCAAAATAAAGCAAACCACAAATATACGAATTAAATGCCATACGCTATTCCACTGCCAACTTTCCCAGCTGATCAAAATCCCAACGTCATGCTTCATATCCGTCTTGGCAATCTACCGCCACACTTGCATTAGTATTTATTTGTAAAGTTGTCTTTATGCATCCAGCGTTAATGCGGCATGTGCCGATGAGGGCTGTGTCAACCAGTTTGGTGTGGTGAGAGCGGCTCCAGCTTGAGCAAGCGTATTCAGCTGTGGAGAAGCACAGGGCTAGGGCAGTTGCACGGATGGTTGGTGGATCAGCGCACCACTTTGAGTTTACCAGTTTGCGCAGGATGTTGTTGCGAGTGTTGACCATGGCTTTGGTGTTTTGAAGGTGGGTTTTGAAAGAGAGTGGCCTGTCGAATGTGACTCCGAGGTACACGGGGTGGAAGTGGTTGGAGGGTTTGTGGCCATCCCATGAGACGCTCAGTTGTTTTCCTGCATCTCGGTTTTTAAGGTGGAAGCTGCATAGTTGGGTTTTTGATGGGTTGGGTTTCAGGTGGTTGTCATTGTAGTAGGTTGTCATCTCTTGCAGGGCGCTCTCCAGGACAGACTCGATCTTCTGGAAGTTCTCCTGTTGGGTGGTGATGCAGAGGTCATCAGCATAGATGAAGCGGCGGCATTGTGGGGGAAGTGGTTGGTCGTTGGGGTAGATGTTGAAGAGGGGGGGCAGTACGTTGCCTTGTGGTAGGCCATTCTTTTGTGTTTTTCATTTGCCCTTCTTGTCGTTTAGTTGAACGAAGAAGCGCCTGTTGTTGATAAGGCTTTTGATGACTTGGCACAGGTCGAGGTCACCAGTCATGTCAAAACGTTTACTGGTCATGGTGCGGTGCTGGACAGTGTCCTCGGCAGCGGTGAGGTCTATGGAAGCTGCTCCGGTGATGAGTTTGCACTCAAAACCGTCCTAAATATGTTGGGTGAGGTTCAGTAGCTGCCCGGCACATGAGCGGCCAGGGCGGAAGCCAGCTTGATCTTTAGTAAGTCCCGTGCCTCTTCGCCCTAGCTGGTATTTCCCCCCACCCCCCATATCAGACGATCCATCGTCGCTCAAGATGAGCAGAGAGCACAGGAGATCGATACCAGGCACCCCCTGCACGGACACACAGCACCTCCACCCCGACTGAAATCCAGAGCCAGTTTCTTGCAGACAATCCCACCTCTCCAGACAACCAACGAAACAGCAAGGCCCAACATCTGGAAAGATGAATGGAACCAGCTAAACACACGAGCCCACGACTGGATGGCGAGAGGAATCACTCCGACTGAATGCCTCGTCAGCGGTCACGACCTCCAATGGCCAACCTGGAAGACCCTCAACAGATTACGAGTGGAGCAGGGGAGGTGCAAAGCACTTATGAAAGCATGGAACTATCAGGCAGAAGACACATGCAGCTGTGGAGCAGTACAGACAATGTCCCACCTACTGGAGTGTGACGACGCCCCCCAGTGCAACGGACTCGAAGCAACATTTGTAAAGTTACTAATCATAACCATCTCAATCAATATGTTGATATAGATGAAACATAGAAACATAGAAAAATACAAAATAGGTGCAGGAGTAGCCCATTCGGCCCTTCGAGCCAGGTCTATTCAATATGACCATGGCTGATCATCCAAAATGAATACCATGCAACGCCACGCGCTAGGCGTACACCGTCAAGGCGCTGTGTACGCCTGTCGAGACGCTGCGTACGCCCGCAATGCACCTGCGGGCCGACAGGCCGTTGGCACGCGGGATTTTCGAACAGTGCACGATCTTTGGAACCCCGCGCGATGTCGGGACCAGCCCCACACAACTCCGTACGCCTCATGCGATCGAAGTGGGACCGGCCCAGCGAGGCTGTACGCCTCAAGCGACCACATTTAGTGGCGCAAGACGCTTGATATCGCATGCTGGTGGGACAGGCCCTTTAGTTATTTAACATACACATCTAATCTGACTACTGGTTTACGGATCCTGCCTGATCGTCTAAACGTAACACGTGTAACAGGCTTATGTGTTGACTCAACTGTGGGCTTGTTTGGCTCTGTTTTAGTACCCTGACTTTGAGCAGAGGGATCTGTTTCTTTGTCTGTGCTAACTGAACTTTGTGTTTCAATCACAGTGTTCTCTTCCAACTCACTTTCAGATAAAGTTTAGTTTTTTGGTTCGCCTTTGACTGGAATCATTTCAATATGACCATGGCTTCCGGCTTCCAACCTGAAAAACAGCCATCCACCATTACTCTCTGGCATCTCCCAATCAGCCACTGTTGAATCCATCTTGCTACTCCGCCATTAACTCCCAAAGATTGAACCTTCTTAACCAACCTTCCATGGGGAACCTTGTCAAAGGCCTTGCTGAAATCCATATAGACAACATCCACTGCTTTACCCTCATCAATTTCCCTAGTAACCTCTTCAAAAAATTCAAGAAGTGTTGTCAAACATGACCGACCAGGCACAAATCCATGTTAACTGTTCTTGATCAGACCCTGTTAATCCAGATGCTTATATACATTATCTCTAAGTATCCTTTCCATTAATTTACCCACCACTGACGTCAAACTAACAGGTCTATAATTGCTAGGTTTATTCTTTGAACCCTTTTGAAACAATGGAACAACATGCGCAGTACGCCAATCCGCCGGCACTATTCCCGTTTCTAATGACATTTGAAATATTTCTGTCATAGCCCCTGCTATTTCTACACTAAATTCCCTCAATGTCCTAGGGAATATCCTGTGAGGATCTGGAGACTTATCCACTTTTATATTTTTCAAAAGTGTCAGTACTTCCTCCTCTTTGAATCTCATAGATTCCATAGCTACTCTACGTTTTTCCCTTACCTCACATCGTTCAATATAATTCTCCTTGGTGAATACCGAAGAAAATAAATTGTTCAATATCTCCCCCATCTCTTTCGGCTCTGCAGATAGCTGTACATTCTGGCTCTCTAATGGTCCAATTTTATCCCTCGTTATCCTTTTGCTATTAATATAGTTGTAGAAACCCTTTGGATTTACTTTCACCTTTCTTGCCAAAGCAACCTCATATCTTCTTTTAGCTTTTCTTATTTTTTTCTTAAGATTCTTTTTACATTATTTATACTCCTCAAGCACCTCATTTATTCCATGCCTTCTATAAATACTGTAGATATCTCTCTTTTTTCGAACCAAGTGTCCAATTTCCCTTGAAAACCGTGGCTCTTTCCGATATTTACTATTTCCTTTCAACCGAACAGGGACATAAAGATTCTGTACTCTTACAATTTCCCCTTTAAATGTCCTCCATTTCTCTTCTACATCATTCCCATAAAACAAAATGTCCCAATTCACTCCTTTTAAATCATTCCGCATTCCCTCAAAGTTAGCCTTTCTCCAATCAAAAATCTCAACCCTAGCTCCAGTTCAGACTCTGTCCATAATTATATTGAAACTGATGGTATTGTGATCACTGGTCCCGAAGTGCTCACCTGACCTCCGTCACCTGACCTGCCTCATTTCCTAACAGGAGGTCCAGCACTGCCCCTTCTCTGGTCGATACCTCTATGTATTGCTGCAAAACAACTATCCTGCACACATTTAACAACCTCCAAACCATCCAGCCCATGTGCAGAATGTGTTTCCCAGTCTATTTTTGGAAAATTGAAATCTCCCACAATCACTACGTTGTGCTTACTACTAATATCTGCTATCTCCTCACATATTACCTCTTCCAATTCTCGCTCCCCATTTGGCGGTCAATAATACACCCCTAAAAGTGTTGCTACACCGTTCCCACTTCTCGGTTCCACCCAAATAGCCCCCCGAGACGAGCCCTCTAATCTATCCTGCCAAAGCACTGCTGTAATAACTTCTCTGACAAACAATGCAACACCTCCACCTCTGGTCCCTCCAATTCCATCATACCTGAAACAACGAAATCCTGGAATATTTAGTTTCCAATCACAACCCTCCCGCAACCATGTTTCACTGATTGCCACAACATCATATCAATCCAGGTGTCAATCCAGGCTCTAAGTTCATCCACCTTTCTTACAATGCTCCTAGCATTAAAATATGCACATTTGAGAAACCCACCATCCCTTATTCTCTGTTTATTATCTTTTTCCTCCTTCTCGCCTACATTTTGGGTCCGAGTGCTTCCCTTCTCTGCCTCTTGCCCCTCACCCCGCCCCCAAGCCCCCACTACCAGAGTCCCTGCCCCCAGCCTTTGTAGTTTAAAGTCTCCTTTGCAAATCTCCCCGCCAGGATATTGGTTCCCCTCGGGTTCAAGTGCAACCCGTCCTTTTTACATAGATCATGCCTTCCCCAAAATAGGTCCCAGTTATCAAGAAACTTGAATCCTTGCCCACAGCACCAGTCCCTCAGCCACGCATTTATCCTCCACTTCATTCCATTTCTACTCTCACTGCCACGTGGCACAGGCAGTAATCCTGAAATGGTTACTCTTTTGGTTCTTCTCCTTAACTTTCCCCCAACTCCATAAATTATCCTTTCAGGACCTCTTCTCTTTTTCTGTCTATGTCATTGGTACCAATGTGTACCACGACATCAGGCTTCTCTCCCTCCCTTTTCAGAATATTTTCGACACGTTCCGACACATCCGAGACCCTGGCACCAGGGAGGCAAACTACCATCAGGGTCTCCCGACTGGGTCCACAGAATCGCCAATCTGACCCTCTAACTATGGAGTCCCCTATTACAATTGCCCTCCTCTTTTTGCTCCCCATCTGAGCATCAGGGCCGTTCTCTGTGCCGCAGACCCGGCCGCTGTTGCTGCCCCCAGGAAGGCTGTCCGCTCCAATCGAACTCAAACATGAGTACCTATTTCCCTGATGTACAGCCACCGGGGTACTCTCCAGTCCCTGCCTCTGCCCCTTGCCCTTCCTAACAGTGACCCACTTTTCTGCCTCCCGTGGTCTGCAAGTGACCACCCCCCTGTATCTCCTCTCTATGACCTCCTCACTCTCCCTGACCAGACGGAGGTCCTCGAGCTGTTGTTCCAGGTCCTAATACTGTCCTTTAGGAGCCCCATCTCGACACACCTGCCGCAGATGTGGACGTCTGGTGGGCTATCAACTCCTTGGCCTCCCACATCTGACATCCGCAACAGTCCACTGCCCTGACCTTCATACTCGCCCCATTACACTGGATGCAATATCAACACAAAATACACTACAAACTGATGGAATCTAACGGGCAATCAGCTGCTTACCCTAGTCCCCTTCCCACCAATCAGCGGCTTCCTCAAAAAAAAAAAAAAAAAATCAATTTCTCCGAATGGAACGTTATGGATTTTGGTAAACAAGCTCCGTGCTGGATTTTTATCCTTACCGGTCGGGTGTCGCTCCTCCCCCTCCTTCTCTTCCAACGGCTCCTCATGAAGCAGCCCTGTCAGGCGCTGCTGGCACGGCCTGTCCCATAGGCCCGTACATTTTACACATGAAGCAGCCCTGTCAGGCGCTGCTGGCACGGCCTGTCCCACAGGCCTCGCGCTATTGCTGTGTCAGCTCATTAAATCAACATTTAGTGTACAGCTTTACCTGTGAAGAGTAAAAATAAATCATAGCAACCTATGCTTAAACAATTATAACATTGCCAGAACATATAACAATAACTTTTTACTTTGCCTTTAGCTTTTACTTAAATAAAAGCACTATAAAATACATACTTTTTATTATAAGGAGAAATCATTTCTCGCCCGACTCACCCGATTCCAAATAGGGCTGAATGAGTCCCAGTAATTTTTTGACTGGGGACCAACGTCTGTGAGCCACTGACACCACTGTCAGTGGCTCCAGCGTTGCTTCCTTGCCGTTCCAACGGCATCCCACAGGCTGGGAGCCGCTGACTCCCCTGTCAGCGACTCTGCTTACATTTCTTGCCGTTCCCACGGCATCCCTGCAGGCTGGGGAGCCGCTAACTGCACTGTTAGCGGCTCCTTATCTCGCAACCCGATCAATTTTGAAGATTTATCGGCATTTGCGGTCGTATTGAAATTTTCTCACAGTCCATAAGCGGCAACTTGTCGGGCTGCAAAACTGGCAGGAAAACCTCTTAAAAAGAGGCTCCTGTCTAAAAACCCTGGTAGGTAAAAAAACAAACTTACCTTTTAAGTTTAACTTACCACCGGCAGGAGCTGTGTCATGCCAGACTGGTGCTTGCGCCAATGCGGCTGACGTAATGCTGCGCATGCGGCCTGGCGGTCCTTCTTCACTGAATCACTTACGTGACTCCGAAGTAATATATATATAAGCATATATATGAGGCCCGGGACCGTTGGAGCGAGTGGAGGAGGGTCAGGGGCGGTGAGTACATTAATCCAGCGCGGGGCTTGTTTTTACAGAGGCCCGGGACCGTTGGAGCGAGTGGAGGAGGGTCAGGGGCGGTGAGTACATAAATCCAGCGCGGGGCTTGTTTCTACAGAGGTCCGGGACCTTTGGAGCGAGTGGAGGAGGGTCAGGGGCGATGAGTACATAAATCCATCGCGGGGCTTGTTTCTACAGAGGCCCGGTACCGTTGGAGCGAGTGGAGGAGGGTCAGGGGCGGTGAGTACATAAATCCAGCGCGGGGCTTGTTTCTACAGAGGCCTGGGACCGTTGGAGCGAGTGGAGGATGGTCAGGGGCGGTGAGTACATAAATGCAGCGCGGGGCTTGTTTCTACAGAGGCCCGGGACCGTTGGAGCGAGTGCAGGAGGGTCAGGGGTTTGTTTTTACCTAAATCCGGAACTTTCCATACTGAATAGGGAGGTTTCTGGTGGAAGCCGCTGATTGGTGGAAGCAGACTAGAGGAAGCAGCTGATTGGGTGGAACCTCTGGTTTGTATTGTTGCTTTCTGGTTAAAGGTACAGTGGGTTAGTATAGGTACAGTTGGTTAGTAAAGGTACAGTGGGTTAGTAAAGGTACAGTGTTTTAGTAAAGGTACAGTGGGTTAGTAAAGGTACAGTGGGTTAGTAAAGGTACAGTGTTTTAGTAAAGATACAGTGTATTAGAAAAGGTACAGTGTTTTAGAAAAGGTACAGTGGGTTAGTAAAGGTATAGTTGGTTAGTAAAGGTACAGTGGGTTAGTAAAGGTATAGTGCTTTTGGTTTGTATGACAAAGTTGGAGTTTAAAGGTCAAGAGGGAGCAGCTGTTTGAGTCAGATGCCTGCTGATTTCTCACAGCAGTTTCCATTATATTATACTGGTATCGGATCCAGGGTAAGGCGAGAAAATGTCAGCCAGAGCAGTGTACTGTACTGCATGTCAGATGTGGGAGGTCATGGTGTCGGATGGCCCTCTTGACGTCCACATCTGCACTTGGAGCAGAGAGATGGGGCTCCTAAGGGACCGTATTAGGAACCTGGAGTAGCAGCTCGATGACCTCTGCCTGGTCAGGGAGAGTGAAGAGGTGATAGAGGAGAGTTATAGGGAGGTGGTCAGTCCAAACCCACAGGAGAGAGACATGTGGGTCACGCTAAGGAAGGGCAAGGGGCAGAGGCATGAACGAGTGAGTAGTCCAATGTCAGTACACTTGGCAAATAAGTACTCCTGTTTGAGTACGGATGGGGGTGACAGCCTACCCGGGGGTAGCGACAGCGGACGGGCCTTCAGCACAGAGACCAGCCCTGTTGCTCCGAAAGGTAGTGAAAAAAAGAGGAGGGCAATAGTAATTGTGGACTCTACTTTTTAGTAATTGTTAGGGGGTCGGATAGGCGATTCTGTGGACGCAGTCGGGAGACCAGGATGGTGGTCTGCCTCCCTGGTGCCAAGGTCTCGGACGTGTCTCAACGTGTCCAAGATATCCTCAAATCAGAGGGAGAGGAGCCTGAGGTCGTGGTACATATAGGTACCAATGACATAGGTAAAAAAAGGGAAGAGGTCCTGAAGGGAGGATTTAAGGCCTTGGGAGGAGAGTTGAGGAAAAGGACCAAAATATAACAATCTCTGGATTACTGCCTGTGCCACGCGACAGTTAGAGTAGAAATGGAGCAAGGTGGAGGATAAATGCTTGGCTGAAAGACTGGTGCAGAGGGCAGGGATTCTAGTTTCTGGATCATTGGGACTTCTTTTGGGGTAGGTGGGACTTGTACAGAAAGGATGGGTTGCGCTTGAACCCAAGGTGGACCAATATCCTGTCGGGGAAATTTGCAAAGTCCACTGGGGAGACTTTAAACTAGAATGGTTGGGGCGAGGGATGCAAATAGCAAAAGCTAGTAGACAGAATGGGAGGCAGGAAGCAGAAAAGGGAAACACTCGGACACAAGAGGAGAAAGAAAAAAAAAGAAATAAACAGAGAATAAGAGATGGGGGGTTTCTTAAATGTGCATATTTTAATGCTAGGAGCATTGTAAGAAAGGTGGATGAGCTTAGAGTCTGGATAGACACCTGGAAGTATGATGTTGTGGCGATCAGTGAAACATGGTTGCAGGAGGGCTGTGATTGGAAACTAAATATTCCAGGATTTCGTTGCTTCAGGTGTGATAGAATTGGAGGGGCAAGAGGTGGAGGTGTTGCATTGCTTGTCAGAGAAGATATTACAGCAGTGCTTTGGCAGGATAGATTGAAGGGCTCATCTAGGGCGGCTATTTGTGTGGAACTGAGAAGTGGGAAAGGTGTAGCAACACTTATAGTGGTGTATTATAGACCGCCAAATGGGGAACGAGAATTGGAAGAGCAAATATGTAAAGAGATAGCAGATATTAGTAGTAAGCACAAGGTAGTGATTGTGGGAGATTTCAACTTTCCACACATAGACTGGGAAACACATTCTGTAAATGGGCTGGATGGTTTGGAGTTTGTAAAATGTGTGCAGGATAGTTTTTTGCAGCAATACATAGAGGTACCTACTAGAGGAGAGGCAGTGCTGGTCCTCTTGTTAGGAAATGCGACGGGACAGGAGGCGGAGGTATGCGTTGGGGAGCGCTTCGGGTCCAGTGATCACAATACCATTAGTTTCTATATAATTATGGAGAAGGACAGAACTGGGCCAAGGGTTGAGATGTTTGATTGCAGAAAGGCTAACTTTAACGAGATGCGAGATGATTTAAAAGGAGTGCACTGGGACATTTTGTTTTATGGGAAAGATGTACAAGAGAAATGGAGGACATTTAAAGGGGAAATTTTAAGAGTACAGAACCTTTATGTTCCTGTACGGTTGAAAGGAACCAGGAAAAATTGGAAAGAGCCCTGGTCTTCAAGGGAAATTGGACATCTTGTTCGGAAAAAGAGGAAGATCTACAATAATTATAGGCAGCATGAAGTAAATGAGGTGCTTGAGGAGCATAAGGAATGTAAAAAGAATCTTAAGAAAGAAATTAGAAAAGCTAAAAGAAGATATGATGTTGCTTTGTCAAGTAAGGTGAAAGTAAATCTAAAGGGTTTCTACAGCTATATTAATAGCAAAAGGATAACAAGGGATAACATTGGTCCATTGGAGAGACCGAGTGGGCAGCTATCTGCAGAGCCAAAAGAGATGGGGGAGATATTGAACAATTTATTTTCTTCGGTATTCACGAAGGAGACGGATATTGAATTATGTGAGGTAAGGGAAACTAGTAGAGTAGCTATGGATACTATGAGTTTCAAAGTAAAAGAAGTACTGACAGTTTTGAAAAATATAAAAGTGGATAAGTCTCCAGGTCCTGACAGGATATTCCCTAGGACATTGAGGAAAGTTAGTGTAGAAATAGCCGGGGCTATGACAGAAATATTTCAAATGTCGTTAGAAACGGTAATAGTCCCCGAGGATTGGCGCACTGCGCATGTTGTTCCATTGTTTAAAAAGGGTTCTAAATGTAAACCTAGCAATTATAGACCGGTTAGCTTGACTAGTGGTGGGCAAATTAATGGAAAAGATACTTAGAGATAATATATATATATAGAGATAATATATATATATATATATATATATACATATATATATATACATATATATATATGGATAAAGAGGGTCTAATTAGGAACAGTCAACATGGATTTATGCCTGGAAGGTCATGTTTGACTAAGCTTCTTGAATATTTTGACGAGGTTACTAGGGAAATTGACGAGGGTAAAGCAGTGGATGTTGTCTATATGGACTTCAGTAAGGCCTTTGACAAGGTTCCTCATGGAAGGTTGGTTAAGAAGGTTCAACTGTTGAGTATAAATGCGGGAATAGCAAGATGGATTCAACAGTGTCTGAATGGGGAAGCCAGAGGGTAATGGTGGATGGCTGTTTGTCGGGTTGGAGGCAGGTGACTAGTGGGGTGCCTCAGGGATCTCTGTTGGGTCCTTTGTTGTTCGTCATGCACATCAATAATCAGGATGAAGGGGTGGTAAATTGGATTAGTAAGTATGCAGATGATACCAAGATAGGGGGTGTTGTGGATAATGAAGAGGATTTCCAAAGTCTACAGAGTGATTTAGGCCAGTTGGAAAAATGGGCTGAAAAATGGCAGATGGAGTTTAATGCTGATAAATGTGAGGTGCTACACCTTGGCAGGACAATTCAAAATAGGACGTACATGGTAAATGGTAGGGAATTGAAGAATACAGCTGAACAGAGGGATCTGGGAATAACCGTGCATAGTTCCTTGAAGGTGGAATCTCATATAGATAGGGTGGTAAATAAAGGTTTTGGTATGCTGGCCTTTATAAATCAGAGCATTGAGTATCGAAGCTGGGATGTAATGTTAAAATTGTCAAGGCATTGGTGAGACCAAATCTGGAGTATGGTGTACAATTTTGGTCGCCCAATTATAGGAAGGATGTCAACAAAATAGAGAGGGTACAGAGGAGATTTACTAGAATGTTGCCTGGGTTTCAACAGCTAAGTTACAGAGATAGGTTGAATAAGTTAGGTCTTTATTCTCTGGAGCGCAGAAGGTTAAGGGGGAATTTGATAGAGGTCTTTAAAATGATGAGAGGGATAGACAGAGTTGATTGTGGACAAGCTTTTTCCTTTGAGAATAGGGAAGATTCAAACAAGGGGACATGACTTTAGAATTAAGGGACAGAAGTTTAGGGGTAACATGAGGGGGAACTTCTTTACTCAGAGAGTGGCAGCGGTGTGGAATGAGCTTCCAGTGGAAGTGGTGGCGGCAGGTTCGTTGGTATCATTTTAAAATGAATTGGATAGGCATATGGATGAGAAGGTTATAGAGGGTTATGGTATGAGTGCAGGCTGGTGGGACTAAGGGAAACAAGTTGTTCGGCACGGACTTGAAGGGCCGAGATGGCCTGTTTCCGCGCTCTAATTGTTATATGGTTAAATGGTTATATCCGGATCAACGGGGTCTGATTAGGAACAGTGAACATGGATTTGTGCCTGGAAGGTCATGTTTGACTAATCTTCTTGAATTTTTTGAAGCTGTTACTAGGGAAATTGATGAGGGTAGAACTGTGGATGGGGTCTACGTGGACATCAGTAAGGCCTTTGACAAGGTTCCACATGGAGTTGGTTAAGAAGGTTCAATTGCTGGTGTATTAATGGTGGAGTAGCAAGATGAATTCAACAGTGGCTGAATGGTGGATGGCTGTTTGTCAGATTGGAGGCCGGTGACCAGTGGGCTGCCTCAGGGATCTGCGTTGGGTCCACTGTGGTTTGTCATATACATCAATGATCTGGATGATGGTGTGGTAAATTGGATTAGTAAGTATGCAGATGACACTCAGATAGGTGATAATGTGGAAAATAAAGTAGATTTTCAAAGTTTACAGAGAGATTTAGGCCATTTGAAAGTGGGCAGAAAGATGCAGATGCAGTTTAATGCTGATAAGTGTGAGGTACTGCATCTTGGCAGGACAAATCAAAATAGGGCGTACATGGTAAAAGGTAGCGGATTGAGGAATGCAGTTGAACAGAGGGATCAATGAATAACGCATCGTTCCCTGAAGGTGGAATCTCATGTAGATAGGGTGGTAAATAACGCTTTTGGTGTGCTGGCCTTTATAAATAAGAGCATTGAGTATAGAAGTTGGGATGTAATGTTAAAATTGTACAAGGCATTGGTGACGCCAATTCTGGAGTATGGTGTACAATTTTAGTCGCCAAATTATAGGAAAGATGTGAAAAAATAGAGAGAGTACAGAGACGATTTCCTAGAATGTTGCCTGGGTTTCAGCAACTAAGTTACAGAGAAAGGTTTAGCAAGTTAGGTATTTATTCTTTGGAGCACAGAAGACTAAGGGGGGACTTGATTGAGGTATTTAAAATGATGAGAGGGATAGACAGGATTGATGTGGATAAGCTTTTCCCATTGAGGGTAGGAAAGATTCAAACAAGAGGGCTTGACATGAGAATTAAGAGACAGAAGTTTAGGGGTAACATGAGGGGGAACTTCTTTACTCAGAGTGTGGTAGCTGTGTGGAATGAGCTCCCAGTGGAAGTGGTGGAAGCAGGTTCGATTTTATCATTTAAAAATAAATTGGATAGGTATATGGATGGTAAAGGATGTAAGTTTATGGTGTGAGTGCAGATTGATGGGATGGGGAGATTACGTGTTCGGCACGGACTAGAAGGGCCGTGATGGCGTGTTTCCATGCTGCAATTGTTATGTGGTTTCATGGTTATATGAAAAAGCGACATAAATTCAGCACGCGAAACGCGAGGTACCTTCAGGATGTGAAAAGGAATGGAAATTCAGCATGCGATCAGTGACAACCCTTCAGGACGTGAAAAGAGACAAAAATTCAGCATGAGAAATGCGTAGAAAATTTAGCATGAGAAAAGTGAATAGAATAGTAAGATTAAACGAGCTTACCAGTTCGAAGGTTGATCTTTATTTCATGAGGTGTTGCGATGAGGGATTTCGTGAAGATCCCGCTAGCACGCATGCGCGACATTCTTGAAAGTAGCGGTGTGGAATCACAGAACAACACAGAGAAATGACTTGGCATAGTAAGATTGAGGAGACTCTAATTACCAGTTGATTATGATCGAGGGTTGGGAGCGGAGGGCACGAAATCCCACATCGCAACTCCTCATTAAATAAAGATCAATCTTCGAACTGGTAAGTTCTCGTTTAATCTTACTATTTCATTTCGGATTCACGTGAGTGACTTCGTGAATACTTCAAAGCTCTGTGATTTCACGCCCTGGACCACGTCCATGCTGTCACACACCACTATTAAGGATGGATGGGAGTAAACGACTTTCCAGACTGCTTGTACTGAAAAACAAGAATAATATTTATTAACAATCAAAGCAAAAACCCCTCGTTTCCGGACATCTCCACGTTCTTGACCTGCATTCAGTACGGCCTCCGCGAACTGTAGAGGAGCGGCAACAGGCTTGTTATAAAACCGCTGAAAGATGGCTTCATTCGCCCATCCTGCTGTGGCGAGAAAATGGTCCATGGGCACCTCCATGACCCTCGCCGCCGACGTTGATGCAGCCCTGGTGGAATGGGATTTGAAGACATTAGTGTCGATACCTGACTTACCCAAGACGATCCTGACCCACCTGGATATCGTCTGGACTGTCACTCGATGGTGAGGTTTCTTGTGAGTGACAAGCAGGTATTTCTCCATTCCCCTAAGGTGTCTCGTCACTTTGACATAGTGACGGATATGGGCGGCTTGCATAGCCTTGCATCTGCGGGGTATGCCGGGAACTTCAGCTGCAGCCCTGTGAACCCAGGTCTATGCTGCTTGAGTAGCTCATCTATAAAAAAAGACGACTTCTGCAGGGGTAGAGATCATCCTGTCGATCCGGGTTTTATGGAGTGTCTGTGCCCTCTGCGCTGAAGTCAGTGCCAGTAACATCACCAGCTTCAGCGTGAGTTTGTCCAGCTCTAGCCCCTCCATGGGTGACCACGTCCTGAGCAGGGTTAATACTTTCCCGATATCCCAGGTGATATTATAGCGTGGTCTGGGCGGATTCGAATTGAATATTCCCCGCATGAGCCTGGACACCAGCCTGTTGGATCCTACCTCAATATTGAGGTGGAATGGCAGCGCACTCCTGGCGCTATTGATGGCACTGTAGCTCAGGTGTTCATCATGGTGCAACCCCGCCAGGAATTCCAATACGTCGGTTATGGTTACAGCGTCATAGGTAATTTGGGAGCGGCCGCAGTAGGTTTTCCATTTCCGGATGTGGGAGAGGTATTGCCGCCTGGTGGACTCCCGACATGACGCTCCGATGGTATCCATTTTTCTGGGTGATAGGCCATACCGCAGTAATGGCCTTTTCAGAACCTGCAAGCCAACAAGTTTAGATAGCTGTGGCAGGGATGTGGTTCCCCTGACACAGGGTTAGTGACCAATTGTGGGCAACCCTCTAAGAGGACCCAAGGTTGACTGATCATATCAAAGACCACCGGATACCATGGCTGCGTAGGCCAGTCGGGTATGATAAGAATGCCCTTGGCAGCATCCATCTGGATTTTCCGCAATACCCGACTGATGAGGCAAAACGGAGGAAATGCATAGAAGAACCATTTCCCCCAGTCCAGCGAGAACGCATCCATCGCCATTTCCCCAGGATCTGGTTCCCACGAAACGTATGTTGGTACCTGATGGTTCAACCGCGACGCAAAGAGGTCGATATCCGGTTTACCAAATTTGGCTGTAACTTTAGTGAAGATTTGAGGATCCAACATCGACTTGATGTTGTCATTGAATTTGCGTGACCTGGTGTCCGCCACAGTATTGAGCTACCTCCTTCGCTCCTTAGATGCTGCTGCACCCGCTGAGTTTCTCCAGCTTTTTGTGTAACCCTCGATTCACCAGCATCTGCAGTTCCTTCTTTAACACAGTATTGAGCTCACCTGGTAAATAGGTATCTGAAATCCAAATATCCGTTGAATACACCAGAGCCAAATTGTATTTGCCAATTCATCACATGAAATTGACCTGGTACCGCCCATATGGTTTAAATATGCCACCGCAGTGGTATTGTCTATTTGGAGACCGACATGAGCTTCAGTAAGATTAGAACAATAAGCTCGAAGTCCGTGAAATGCTCCAAATATCTCCAAATAGTTTATCCCTTGTGACAATAACAGAGTAGATTCAAGGGTGTCCCATCTGCCCCCGCAACTAGAGTAGTTGTCCGTAGCTCCCCAGCCATGGGAGCTTGCGTCTGTTTGTAAGTAAACCACCGGATTGGGCAAAATGATGGGTTTAAATGAGTCACAAATATTGTCCACCCACCATTGTAACTCAATCTTGGCTTTACGAGGCAGCTGCAAAAGTCTGTCGAAATGTCCAGCGTTTTGTTTTAACGCTGAGATCTTGGCTCTTTTGATAATGCAAAGGTCCGTATTGAGCAGCTGGAAAAAGTGCTACGATCTTGCCAATTACCTTAGCAGTTTGTCTAATTGATGGTATACTGGCCCAGACTAAATCCTCACAGACTTGGGTGACATCCCCAACTTTGTTAGCTGGTATGTTGGCCCTCATGCGATTGGAATCCACCGTGATCCCCAGATAATCCATGACCTGTGAAGGGCAGAACTTTGATTTATCTGGATGGATAATGAACCCCATTTCCTGAAAAATTGCCACAGTGGCTGAAACTGCCGGTTCAGCTGATTCCAGGGTGTTGCCAACAATCAAGATATCATCCAAATAGGCCATCACTATGTGATGTTGTTTCCGTAGCGTGGCCAGAATAGGGTTGAGTAATTTAATAAATAATCTAGGGGCTGTGGTAAGCCCATTTGGCAAAGCCCTTTATTGCCAGAGCTGATCCATCCAGATGAACTTTAAGAACTTCCTGTGGTGTTTCCGAATGGATACAGAATAGTATGCATCTTTTAAATCAATGCGTGCCATAAAGCAGCCATGAGAAATCAATGACTTGGCTGTTTCGAACGTGTCCATTTTGAAATGGGTATATGTTACAAAGGTATTCAAATGGGTCAAATCAATAATAACCCGACATCATCATCCTTCTTGGGCCTGGTAAATATGTTGGATACAAATTCAATTGGTTCGTGTGTAGTATTTTCTATCTGGCCTTTTTCTTGTAACCTCAAGATTTCAGCATAGCCTGCTGCCATTTCTGTGCTAGACAGCGCAAATTTCCGATCTGGCATATGCTGGGATGGAGGGATGTTGCCATTGATGAATTCAATCTCGTGGCCTTGAATACTTTGCAAGATAAACTTATCTGAAGTGATAGTTTCCCATGCCCCCGTGAAGAACCGAAGTCGCCCACCAACATGTGAAGTTAAGCACACAGGTGCATGAAAAACAGACCGCCTTACCTCCATGGTTACCGGCGGTCCTTGACATGTTTGGCGGGAGGTGGCGGTGCTGGGTTGGGCTGAAGATGCGGCGTCCGCATCTTCCATGGTGGCCGCTGCTGGCCTTGCCCTAAAAAAGGCCGCGGCTGCTGGGGCTGTTGGTATCGAGGTGAAGCTGGAGTGTAGGTTCGTGCCGGTCCGGTGGCAGGGCCTCGTGGCCTGTAAAACGGCGCTTTCTTGGCCGCCTGCCTGGGCGCGATCTGAGACCGCATCAGCCCCACCGTTTTGGCGTGGTCGTCCAGCTCCTTGACCCTCTTCGGGAGGTCTTCCCCGAACAACTGTCTGGGCGGTGGTGTAGTAGGCGCCTTACACAACCCCGCGAATTTCGGGTTGAGCGTGGGTCGGATGACACTCTTCCGGAAGGCATTGATCTCGTGCTGAGTAGCACACAGCAGAGCGAGAGCATCTTCCTGCTCCGTGCTTAGGTCCTCTCCGTCCACCGACCGCGCAAACGCGGTAATTCCAGCAGTAAGCAGCTTCAGGATGCGCTGGAGCTTTATCTCCTGGGTCCTGATGGCTGTGCCGATGTTGCCCCAGATTGGCGTATTAACTGTGGGCACGTTGAGGGAGTTGCAGTTGGCTGGAGCCTTGTGCCTGTTGATGGCCTCCGATAGAACCTCCTCCTGGAGCTGATGATTGGTCAGGAAGTCCACGGTGGCAGCCAGTTTGGGGTTGAGGGGTAATCCCGATGGCTCCGAGGATGCGAATTTCGTCACGCATGCGTGCTGGCGGGTTCTTCACGAAGTCACTCACGTGACTCCGAAATGAAATTCAGGACGCAAGAGACGACAACAATTTAAAACGGCAAAAGCGACATAAGGATGCGAAAAGCGACGAAAATTCAAGACGTGAAAATGAGAAAATTGTAGGCACAAAAAGCGACGAAATTTCAACACATGAAAAGTGACAGAAATTCAGCGTGTGAAAAGCGACGAAAATTCTGGAGTCTCTCTCATCTCTGAGCCTTGCATCCAAGACATGGCCTCGTCTCCTTCAGCAGCTCCTCGGTCTCCCTTCCTGAGCTCAGACACCCACTTCTCCTCACCTACAGACCGGCTAAACCCATCCATCACCAACGCCCTCGCCTCGAAGATACCTCACGACCAAACTGCTCCTCACGACCAGACCTCGACTCGCCTCGACTAAACTCCAGGTCACTGAAACCAACCTTGCGCCCGCCTACAATAACAGCCCCGCTCCTCGCCCGCCCCTCGGTTGTGGGTGGGTGGGGGGGGGGGGCAGAGCGGTGGATATAAATAGCGGATCCTCTCCAGGGACTGGGAACGGGGAAGATGCTGCTGCTCCTTTATCTCCTCTTCAGACCATCACAACACTCCCCCCCAGGAATCGGTGTCAGTGAGGAGTTGGCTCTGGATCATTGACAATAATATTGATCTGGGAGGCCATTCAGACCATCTCCCTCATCCTTCTCGTTGTCTGTCTCCATCTGACAGCTTTCCCCAGCTTTGAGGAAAGAATATTAATCTGAAACATTCACCCAGTTTCTCCCTCCACAGATGCTGCCTGGCTTACTGATTAACTCCAACAATGTATTACATTTTCCATTCGTGGTTTTGCAGCAGCCACTGAGCGCTGCTCGCCTGCTACTGATTTCAGTGTGGGGGAAGCCCATGGTAGTCACTGTCTTCATTGCCACAAATGTAGACACTGATGCCTGTTGGATGGTAGATGCAATCTTGAATCTTGACAGGCAACATTTTGGGTCTGGACCTTTCAGGCAGATCATGCCTGACCTGCACTTCAAATGCAGCTTCCTCTCTTACTGTGATATGGTTTATTACTTCTTGGAATCAATTATATGTTGATCTTGCTCGAATGCAATTAACAGCTGATTTTTTCACCCCTTGAAAAATATTCGCAGTGAAGAAATATTTAATTTATATCCTGAAGAAGTTACCCTTTATTTTAAATTGTTGACACTTTATCCTGGAATTGTCTTGTATTAAATAAGCAATTGATATATAAAAATCTGTTTTGGGATTAATATGTGATGATTGCACGTTATGCACCAAAGTGTATCAGGTAGAATGTTTGGTTTTCCAGGATGCTGACAAGTTCAAGGACACGCACACGCACACTGGCAAAGACTGACCGCCAGGATATTCTGCTATCAACACTTCTTCAAGCTCAAAGTTGAGCCGCCAGGGAGAAATCTGCACTGTCAGCACTGCTTAAGGCAAATGTGAACTGCAGAAAGAAGCCTGTGATCACCACAATTCCTCCTTCGAAGACCACTGGATCACACCTAGAGTATTGTGTGCAGTTTTGGTCCCTAATTTGAGGAAGGACATTCGTGCTATTGAGCGAGTGTAGCGTAGGTTTACAAGGTTAATTCTCGGGATGATGGGACTGTCATGTGCTGAAAGAATGGAGCAGCTGGGTTTGTATACTCTGGAGTTTAGAAGGATGAGAGGGGATCTCATTGAAACATATAAGAATGTTAAAGGCATAGACATGTAAGAGGCAGGAAACATGTTCCCGATGTTGGAGGAGTCTAGAACCAGGGGCCACAGTTTAAGAATAAGGAGTAAGCCATTTGTAACGGAGACGAAGAAACACTTTTTTTCTCACAGAGAGTGGTGAGCCTGTGAAATTATTTGCCTCAATGCGGGTTCTCTGGATGCTTTCAAGATAGAGCTAGCTAGGGCTCTTAAAGATAATGGAGTCAGGGGATATGGGGAGAAGGCAGGAACGGGGTACTGATTGGAGATGATCAGCCATGGTGCAAACTGGCGCGAAAGGTGACGAAAAATCAAAACACCAAAAGCGACATAAATTCAGCACGTGATAAGCGACAAAATTTCAGCACCGGAAAAGTAATGAAGTTTCAGGATGCGAAAAGCGACACAAATTCAGGACGCTAAATACGACGAAAATTCAGGACATGAAAGGCGACAGAAATTCAGGACGCAAAATGCAACTAAATTTCAGGACATGAAAATCGAAGAAATTTAAGCACATGAAAATGACCGAATCTTCAGGACGTGAAATGCGACGAAAGTTCATCATGTTTAAAGCGACGAAAATTCAGCACACGTAAAGCGACAAATTTCAGCACACGAAAGACTTCAAGCTGGTGTGACTTTGGTGGGGAGGGATGGAGAGAGAGCGAGCAGAGGTGTTCTTGAAGTTTAAGAAAGCAATATTCATACTTGACCAAGAAGGAATGGGTGACGTTTCAGGTCAAGACCCTTCTTCCTTGACAGAATTGATGTGCAGTGGGATCTTAGGCTCCAGCTCCTCATCTCACTGAAGGAGGCAGCATGAGTAGATACAGTGTGTGGCTTTGAAAGGAGCTTGAAAGAGAGCCGGGTTCGGCAGTGACCACTCCGACATTCACAATAACACAGTGAACTCAGGTGCTTTATTCTATTTACAGCAGCAAAAATGTCCGGGATGCGCTGTCCCTCCATCAGAGTGCATGTGTGAAGATACTGGCGATCAGTGGCTGAGTGAGTTTGCTGACGACACCAAGATTGGAGGAGTTTCAGACAGTGAGGAAGCTGTCGGAAGATACAGCTGGATGAAGATCAGATGCAGAAATGTGCAGAGAAATGGTAGGTTGATGAAAATGCTGGAGAAACTCAGCGGGTGCGGCAGCATCTATAGAGTGAAGGAAATAGGCAACGTTTCGGGCCTAAACCCTTCTTCAGACTGATGTACGGTGGGAGGGGGGGGGGGATGAAGAAATGAAGAGGAGGAGTCAGAGGGCTGAGAGGGAGCTGAGAAGGGAAGTCAATGATCATGCCGCTGGGGTACTAACGGCCCAGAAGGTGCTGCTCTTCCAATTTTCGGTGGTTCTCACACTGGCCATGGAGGAGGCCCAGGATAGAAAGGTCGGATTCGGAATGGGAGGGGGACTTGAAGTGCTGAGCCACCGAGAGATCGGGTTGGTTATTGCGGACCGAGCGGAGCTTTGTGTTATCCGCAAACTTGATAGTGTTGCTCCTAATTCCCTCTTCCAAATCATTAATATAAATGGTAAACTGTTGCGTCCCCAACACCGAGCCTTGCGGCACTCCTCTCCCTACTGCCTGCCCTTCTGAAAAGGACCGGTTCACTCCTACTCTTTGCTTCCGCTCTGCCAACCAATGTTCTATCCATGTCAACACCCTACCCCTAATACCACGTGCTCTAATTTTAGTCACCAATCTCCCCTGCGGGATCTTATCAAAGGCTTTCTGAAAGTCTAGATACACTGCATCCACTGGTACCCCTTCATCCATTTAACTTGTCGCGTCCTAAAACAAATCCAGAAGATTAGTCAAGCATGATTTCCCTTTCATAAATCCATGTTGACTTGGACTAATCCTTTTACTGCCATACAAATGCCCCATTATTACCTCTTTAATAATTGACTCCAGCATCTTTCCCACCACCGAATTTAGGCTAACTGGTCTGTTATTCCCCGTTTTCTCTCTCGCTCCTTTCTTAAAAAGTGGGATAACATTAGCTATCCTCCAATCCACAGGAACTGATTCGGAATCAATTGAACATTGGAAAATGATCACCAAGGCGTCCACTATTTCTGGAGCCACCTCCCTGAGGACCCTGGGATGCAGACCATCAGCTCCAGGGGATTTATCATCCTTCAGTCCCATTAGCCGACCCAATA
>CAUPSL010001428.1:0-56755 GCA_963514005.1 Raja brachyura
CCTGACTTTCCCCTCAGCTGCTCCTGCTGGTCTGGGCACATGCAGCATCCTGTTTTCTTTGGAACGGGTATAATGCCCGGCACTGAAGCCAACACAAGCAACACAAGATGCTGATGCTGATGCTGCTTTATCCTGGCTTGTGTCCATCTTCGCGTAAATGTGACACCAGGCCTGGTGCTCACCCTTGCAGACCGCTGTGTCAGGGCTGCCAACATTGGGTGAGAGTTGGGAGTGACAAATTGTGAGAGACCAAGACTGAGGGAGCGTGGCGACCGAGGTGGGGATGGGAGGGTGTGGGGGGGGGGGGGGGGGGTGGGGAGGCTGTGGGAGATGGGGGGGGGGGGTGTGGGAGTGGGGCGTCCCCCCTCCCATTGGGTACAGCTTGAAATTGTGCAATCTGGTGCATACTGTAGCGAGTCTTTTAACTTACACTTGAATGCAATATTTATGGTTTAAATTGGATTAGCTATGAATAAGGTTAGGCTAAATTACATTCCTAATTACTTTCCACAGTAGAGCCCAGGCTCTGATCAACAGGTGCAGCACATGAATAATCTTAGTGTATTCATGTATGGGATCCGATTATAATCAAGCACTTGGCCCATGTTGGCCAACCTTGGTCTCACTGCACACCTGGTACTACTCCTGACCCTGACTCCAGTTGCATACCTTCTCACATTCCTGTCCCTGAGTCCAGCCTTACCCTGTTCTACCCTGATCATAGCTGCTTACCTGCTCAGGTTCCCAGTGCTGAACACTCCCATTGCCCCAGCTTTGACTACACACCTAGTACTATTCCAGACCTTGACTCTGGATGCACACTTGGCCTTATTCCTAGCCCCTCTGTATTGACAATATATCTGGTCCACACATAGAGCCCCATATCTGACCCCCTTGACTTAACCTATTACGTTCAAGTCTACAGGTGCTTATCTAATGCGGTAATCTTTTATAGGGTATTTCACGGACAAAATGTTGTATAACAACATTTGCTACATTCATTGGCTTCCTTGTTATCTAACATGCTAGTTACTTTGTCAAAGAAGTCTTCAATTGGTTGAACACAATTTCTCGTCCATAAAATTATACTCACTCAGCTGTATACGTATTCTGTTACAATTTCCTTCATTTTCCTAACAAACTGTCCTGAAGTCATTTTCACCCCCAATATTTTCAGTATTTGGCTGTCTTCTTCTCAGTTGGGACTTTTCCGAAATGCAAAGTCCAATAACTATATATTTAAGCAATAATATTCTATTTAATGTGATCTTGAGAGTACATAATATTTTATGTGGTATTCATAGCACAACAATGATTAAAAAAATCTTTGTTTTGATTGCACCTACAACATGCATACATTAATATATTACAGTCAATATGTACCGCGGATGATATTCATTACGTGGTTGGTTGGAATCAGTATCAGCACAATTACTATATTAAACTTTGAATCTTCAGATGTCCTGGTTCGTGCTTAAACTAAAGACAAATAATAACCTCCTCACCCATTCCCCTGCAAGTATCTCTGTCACTCCTTTAAAATATGCCCCTTCTTTGAACAAGCTCTTAAACATCGCATCTGAATCTATCTAATTTCCATCTGATTACACTCCTTGAGGATGTTCATCTACGCGTTCAATTAATAAAACAACACGATTGGGGACATTTCTATTTGATTTGATTTGATTTGATTTGATTTGATTTTATTGCTTGTCATTCGAACCTCAGAGAGGCTCGAACGAAACTCCGTTTCTACAACCAGAACAATTCATAAAAAACACACAAACAATTCAATTGACACAAACATCCATCACAGTGAATCTCCTCCTCACTGTGATGGAAGGCAAAGTCTTCTCTCTCCCCCGCACCATTTCTCTCCTGAGGTCAAAGCCCCAGACGGGCGGTGCCAAGTCCCACGGCCCTGGAGGCCGCGCTGGGCCGGGTGATGTACGGCCCCGCTCTAGGCCCAAAGTCACAGCGTTGGAGCCCCCGGCGGGCGCTGGAATGTCCCGCGGACACCGAAGCCGCGCGGGGCGATGTACGGCCCCGCTCCGGGTCGCTCCAACCCCGCGACACGGGCTGGAGAAGCTGTGTTGCGGGAGCTCCGGAGACCGGTCTCTCACCCGGACCCGCGAGCTCCCGATATCCCGACAGTCCACCCGGAGTCGGGAGTCGGGCCGCAGCGGCGAGCCACCACCGCTCCCCACGCGGAGTTCCGGAGCCCGGAGTTGGGCTGCAGCAGCGAGCCACAACCGCTCCCCACGTTCCGAGGCCGGCCAGCCCCACGATGGTGAGTCCGCAGCTCATCCCGGTCGGAGGCCGCTCCGCTGTGCTAGGCCCAAACGACAACGGAGACCCGACAGGGAAAAAAGTCGGGTCTCCCGTGCAGGGAAGAGATTTTAAAGTTCCCCCCACCACCCCCCACACATACACAGTTAGGAACACGATACAAAAAAAAAAGACGAACAACTACATTTAACTAGACAAAAAATAAAAAATAAAAAAGACAGACAGGCTGTAGCGGCCGCTGCAACGTGAGTCGCGCCCGCCCACTTAGGCCAATGTTGTCAACATTCGACCTGACAAAGGAATTTGGGGGGGGATCAGTGAGGTAAACAAACATAATAGTTGAGTGGCGAATGACAATAGTGCTACCTTCCCAATATTTAACTGAAGGAAATAATGGGTTATGGGGGCTGTCTGTTGGGACTGACAGCCTGATACCTCGCATGTCATTTTAATGTTACACTTATCCCATCCCCATGGATATTCCGGATTAATAAATTAAAGTTTTGTCAACTAATTACAAATCAGGCTAATTACAAATCAATAACATTAGCCAACTCCGAAACACGAAGTGCTAATCATTGGGATCCACACATCACGGACAACTGGCGTCAGTTCCCTGCTCACATCTGGCAGTGTTCTCAGTCTGAACCAGGGGCTGCGGAGCGTTTTTGAAAGTGGGGGGGCTGAGCGATCACTGATCACTGGCCTTGGGGGTACCCGGCGAGGGAGTAGAGCAACTGAGTGGGGGGAGGGTGTGGGAGAGGGGTAGGAACTTTTTGAAATGTTATGTATTAATATCATGTTTTAGTGCATTGTAGAAGTATGATTTCAATGTTTTTTGTTTGAAGTATTTTTAAGAGGTAACTTTTTAAGGGGTAGCTTTTTCCACACAAAGGGTGGTGGGTGTTTGGAACAAGCTGCCAGAGGCAGAGACTATCCAACATTTAAAAAACAGTTAGACTGATACATGGATAGGACAGGTTTGGAGGGATATGGACCAAAAGCAGGTAGTGTAGCTGGGACATGTTGGCGGGTGTGGGCAAGTTGGACCGAAGGGCCTGTTTTCACACTGTATCACTCTATGACTACATTATACCTCCACCATGCATGAATGCTTCCAAATCAAGTGGTCGAGTTTTATTGCCTTATACTCAAGCACAGAAACATAGAAAATAGGTGCAGGAATAGGCCATTCGGCCCTTCGAGCCAGCACTGCCATTCCGTGTGATCATGGCTGTTCATCTAAAATCAGTACCTCTTTCCTGTTTTTTTCCCCATATCCCCTGATTTCACTAGCCCCAAGAGCTAAATGTAACTCTCTCTTGAAAACATCCAGTGAATTGGCCTCCACTGCCTTCCGTGGCAGAGAATTCCACAGATTCACAACTCTCTGGGTGAAGAAAGTTTGTCCTCATCTCAGTCCTAAATGGCCTATCCTTATTCTTAAACTGTGTGACCCCTGGTTCTGCACTCCCCCAACATCGGGAACATGTTTCCTACAGTTACAGTAAGTGAAAATCTAGCAGGCAAGCAGGACGCTTTCTCCAACCACCTCCATTTGAAGGCCACTATCTTCCACTGCTTCTACCCAGTGCTTGGCACCTACTTGCAGCAGCTACTGGTTGTCCTACAGGATGCACCAAGCCACAGCCTGGTCACCAGCGCACATTTGGCACAGAGACTCTTACATCTGCGGCGCAATGCTTCCGATGCCTCCGATGGCCCGGGACTCTTGCACTGAGGCTGCTCCATGGCCGGAGCTGCAGCGAGCGACTCGCCAGCCCGCCAAACACTCGCCAGCCCCGGCTCTCCAACACCAGACAGAGCGTGAGAAATTCTGTGATCAGCGTGAGAGCATGAGAATTTGGCGAAATGCGTGAGAGTTGGCAACTCTGGCTGTGTCCTGGGAAGCTCTCTCTGCCTACGTCCATCCTCTCCTCTAGTAAGTATGTTTGTGTGCGGCACAGTGGCGCAGTGGTAGAGCTGCCATGGAGCACTGGAGATCTGGGTTTGATCCTGACGGTGGGTGCTGTCTGTACGGAGTTTGTACGTTCTCCCCGTGACCACGTGGGGTTTCTCAGGGTGCTCCAGTTTCCTCCCACACTCCAAAGACATACAGGTTTGTAGGTTAATTAGCTTCAGTTAAAATTGTACCAATTATCCCTGGTGTGTAGGATGGTGTTAGTGTACAGGGATTGCTGGTCGACATGGACCTGGAGGGCCGAAGGGCCTGTTTCTGCGCTGATCTCTAAACTAAATGAAACTAAACTAAACTAAAAAACGTGCCTTTTGCTGATTGAAACCAATGGAAGAGTTTTTACTGGCAACCTTTACAGAGAAGTGGAAAATGGGTAATGTTATTTTTCTGACTGTCTCAGCACAGGGCAAGACTAAATTCAATCAGTGCAACTTCCTTCCTTGTGTAATCTTTGTTTTGCTTTGCGCTGAATTTGTCGCTGAATTAATTTGAAAGGCAGAGGGTTTCGCAGTTAATTCTCTCTCGGTGAATTATTTTGGTGGTGATGTACTCCACGAGACTGATTTGGTCAGCGTTTCTCAATCCTTTCTACCCTTGTGGAGCCCTTGAAACTATTCTCATGTCTCGTTCTCATTTCATGTCTCTTTCTTTCTCTTTCATAAACTTAGTTCATAAGGCAAACGTAATATATTTTTATGAGAGAGAGAGAGAGAGAGAGAGAGAGAGAGAGAGAGAGAGAGAGAGAGGAAAAGATGGAGACCGTGCATGCGTCTGTACTCGAGTGAGTCACGATGGTACACAAATCCATCACGCACACAGGTCCTGTCCACTGACCACTAAAGGCCGTTTCACACTGGAGCCGTATAGACGTTGCTAAATATATTCCCTATGATTATTATACTTTTAAATGATATAACAGGTTGAAGACTTTATTATAATACCCAAGGATTTTCCAAGAATGTGCCGTACTTATACAATAAAATTACAAATGTCAAATTAAACACAAAAATGACTAAAAAATGCATTTACGTATGATTAGCCTATTTATCACTATTTCACGCAGAACCCTAGCGTTCCGGGGAACTCCCGTTGAGAAAAGCTGGATCAGATCATAGCTCAGCACCTTATCAATACATGTGAACGATAGGGTGATGAGCTGGCAAGATGAGCAGACTTCTTCCAACAACACTGGTCCACAATGTCTCAGATGAACCACTTTATAGGCAGAAGGGCACCAAGTGCTGGAGTAACTCAGCGGGTCAGGCAGCATCCGTGGAGAACATGGATAGGTGACGTTTCAGGTCAAGACCCTTTAGATTTTTGACTTTAGAGATGCACTGTGGAAACGGCCTTCAGCCCACTGAATCCGCGCCAACTAGCGATCACCTGTTCACACAGGTTCTGTGTTGTCCCACTTTCTCATCCACTCCTTACTCACCAGAGGCAATTTTTTTACAGAGGGCAATTAACCCCCAAAAAAACACGGGTCTTTGGGATGTGGGAGGAAAGCCAAGTGGTCACAGAAGGCACAATTTACGGAAACCAATTCACCTACAAACCTGTTTAAGAAGGAACTGCAGATGCTGGTAAGTCGAAGGTAGACAAAAATGCTGGAGAAACTCAGCTGTTAAGGCAGCATCAATGGAGCCAAGGAAATAGGCAACGTTTCGGGCTGAAACCCTTCTTCAGTCTGAAAAACCTACAAACCTACAAACCTACGAACCCGGGTATCTGGCACTGTAATGCAGCAACTCTACCGCTGCGCCACTGTGCCTACCTTCTTCAGAGCTGAAGTTCCCTCCCCTCTCACTTGCTTCTCTCTTTCTTCTGCGACCAATGAGTCAAATTTAACCTGAATGTTTGGTCCATTGCAAAATAGTCATAGCGATACAAGGACACAACTGTGCTGGAGTAACTCAGCAGATCAGGCAGCATCTCTTCAGACTGGATCTGCCATGATCTTACAGAGATGTTGAGCAGGCTCAAGGGATTGTATAGGTTCCTTCTGCTTCTGATGTCCATGCCCTGTGAACCTCATGGATCATGGGAATCAGGCCATTTGGCTAATCATTGGGGACCAGCCCACAATGAGTCCCATCTACCAGCACCCGGCCTACATGCGAGGGCCATTCAAGTGTTCGCCTAGATGCTTCTTAGTTCATCTCGGTCTCTGCTGTTTGTGACTGTAGAGCGCCAAGTGTAGGGGTAACTCAGTGGGTCTAGCAGCATCTCTGGAGGCATCTATAGGAAACGCTGCCTCAAAATGGCAGCCAGCATCATCAAGGACCCCCACTACACTGGCCACAACTCTCATTTCACTCCCACTGTCAGGAAGAAGGTGCAGGAGTCGGAAAACCATGACCTCCAGGTTCAGGAGCAGCTTCTTCCTGACAACCATCAGGGTATTGAACACCAATAAATTCTAAGCAGCAACATTACTAAACACCAGCTAAGTTTCCAACTACAAGCCGTCTTGGTTGTACTAGGGACTTTGGGCTTTTGCCTTGCTTCACATTACAGGCACTCCCCAACGTAAGGGTTGAGACTTAAGAGGGGAGAGATTCAAGAGGGACCTCAGGAACAATGAGGTTAGTGTGTAGCTGCCACATTAAACTAAAGAAGCAGATACAATCATAATTTTTAAAGGGCATTTGGACAGACAAGTGGATAGGATGGGTTTAGAGGACTATGAGCCAAATGTAGGCAAAACGCAAAAAGTCCAATATGCCCACTTGGCCGGCACAGAGAAGGTAGGCTGAAGGGCCTGTTTCCGTGCCGTTTTCCATAGAGCAAAAACAGGCCAAGGGGAACTTATGTAGAAACAAAGAACTGCAGATGCTGATTTTTACCAAAAATAGTCATAAATTGCTGGAGTAATTCACCGAGTCAGGCAGCATCTCTAGAGAAAAAAGATGGGTGACGTTTTGAACCCAGACATCGCCTATCCATGTTCTCCAGAGATGCTGCCTGACCCGCTGAGTTACTCCAGCATTTTGTGTCTATCAATGGGAACTGATGTCAGATTACCACGGGACATTTTCCAATCTCATTATTTCCATGCCGTACAGCTCTATGATGAGATGCTCACACCACCATTTTGCACATGCTCTTAAAGATAGCAGATATGGGGTCAGGGGATATGGGGAGAAGGCAGGAACGGGGTACTGATTGGGGATGACAGCCATGATCACATTGAATGGTGGTACTGGCTCGAAGGGCTGAATGGCCTAGTCCTGCACCTATTGTCTATTGTCTATTGTCTATTGCCTGTGGACTAAACCCAACCAGAGAAGAGGAGGACCACTCGCTTCTCCCCTCACCCATCAGGCAAGAGGTACAGAAGTGTGAAAACGCACACCCCCAGATTCAGGGACAATCTCTTCCCAGTTGTCATCAGCCAACTGAACCATCTTACCAACAACTAGAGAGTGCTACTATCAACCTCATTGGAGACCATTGGACTATTTATGATCGGACTTTACTGGACCTTATCTAGCACAAAACGTTATTCACATTATTCCCATTATCATGTATCTGTACACAGTGGATGTCTCGATTGTAATCATGTTTCCGCTGACTGGGGAGCGGGCAACAAAAAAGCTTTTCCCCGTACCTCGATACACGTGACAATAAACTGGACTAAACCTTTTAAAGGGGCTATGCGAATGCAAAAACATTGTTGCTGCTGACGTAGGTTTTCTAGCCTGTTACCCAGGCAAGCTCCCATCTGCCTTTTGGGAGGTTAAATGATTCCTGTAAGGCACGATGCTCACTTGCCTCTGTCACTGCCCCGGTGCACTGTTCATATTAATCAGGGCACAGAGGATCAGTGCTTTACTTCACCATCTAATAGGCAATTCCTAAAGGCCTGGACTACCTCCGTGGGATATGATGTGAAAGGACATTGGCTGGTGTGCCTCCTCATTACTGGTGTAAGTACTTCGAGCCGGAATGCAGTTAGGGTTGTGTCACCACCATTAGTACATGCCGGGCTTTGAGCCGGGTCTGAGGACAGGCTCTGGGAACTGGAAGCGGAATAAATTGCTTGGCAGCTGCAAATAATAACCTTGCTTCACCTGGCCATTTGCTTTCAATTCCGGCAGTAAGGGTCCAATAAAATACCTTGGGGACACATATTTATGCTCCTGTTTCCGGAGGCATAAGACATGGATGCAAAATGAAAGCATGTGTCACATCGGCCAGCGTTCGATACAGAAAACTGCAATTTTCATTTTATTCATGCCAAACCACTTAACCCTTTGGGTAGAGGCAGTACACTGGACAAGGTTTGCTATCTGCACTTAGCTTAGTTGAGAGATATAAAACGTAGTAACAGGCCTTTCGGCCTAGCAAGTCCACCCTAACCAGCGATCACCCATACACTGGTTCTATCTCACACACTAGGGGCAATTTACAGAAGTCAATTAACCTACAAACCCGCACGTCTTTGGAATGTGGGAGGAAACCGGAGCACCCGGAGAAAATCCACGCAGTCACAGGGAGAAGATACAAACACCATACAGACATCACCCATAGTCAGGATTGAATCCGGGTCTCTGGTGCTGTAATGCAGCAACTCCACCGCTGAGCCACTGTGCCGCCCTGTGGCACAGATGTGAAAAAGGGAAAGTACCCCATGTTAGTGGAAAGACTGAAGTTATGGTATGCTTGCCTTTTTTGGTCTGGGCATCGTGTATAAGGGAAAGGGAGTCATGATGCAGCTTTATAGGCCTTTGGTTAGGCTGCATTTGGAGTTTGTCATGTAGTTCTGGTTGCCCCATTACATGAAGGATAAGGGGGCTGCGGAGAAGGTGCAGAATACGTTTACCACAAGAACGCTAGTTTACAAAGAGGAGGGCTGTGTGTTCAGAGGGGGGGGGGGGGGAGGGGGTGACATTGAAGTGGGTATGGGGAGTGGAGAAGTCTAAATGATTGATATGTAATAAAAAGATGCTGGTTTCGACCAGTGATAGACACAAAATGCTGGAATAACTCACTGTGTCAGGCAGGCAGTGCATCTCTGGAGAGAATGGACAGGTGAAGTTTCAGGTTTGTGATTACCTTGTTATCCTGTAAGTTAGGTTTAGGTTTATTATTATCACATGTACTGAGGTACAGTGAAAAACTTTATTTTGCATGCTATCCAAACAGATCAGATATACCATGCATAGTTCAAACTCAAGTACAATGAATAGAGCAAAGCGGGAGATACAGAGTGCAGAATATAGTTCTCAGCATTGTAGCGCCTCAATTGCTTGGACACTGTCTAATGTCTGCAATGGGGTGGCGGTGAATTGGACAGTACCCTAGCTTATGGAAGGACCGTTCAGTAGCCTGGTAACAGAGGGGAAGGAGAAGCAGTCCCTGAGTCCACAAGTGTGCGTTTTTTTGCTTCTGTATCTTCAGCTGGATGGGAGGAGGGAGAATAAATAACTGGGGAGGAACAAGTCTTTAATTATTGATGTACTTCATCTGCTGAATGTACGGAGTTTGCACGTTCCCCATGTGACCAGGTAGGTTTCGTCCAGGTGCTCCGGTTTCCTCTCATGTCCCCAAGATGTGCGTGTTTGTAGGTTAATTTTGTCTCGGTAAATTGCCCCCAGTGCGTGTGGAGTGGGTGCGAGAGGGGGTTAACACGGAACTGGCGTGACTGGGTGATCGATGGACTCAGTGGGTCATGGGGCTTGTTTCCGTGTTGTATCTTTCAATCTCTTGCATTGCTGGTTCAGATCCCACAAGATTAGTGAGCATTTATTCAGCATCATGTATCTATATTGCAGAAACACCAGCGCAGCAGGAGATTATTGAGGCCCACTGTGCTGGTGGAATAGCTTCATTAGGTCCTATTTCCCATTTCCTTCTCCTTAATTGATTCGAGTTTTTAATTAATTTCCTCCTGCAAGCTGTAACCTTTTCATCTCCAGTCTTCAGTCACGGAGGCTGCAGATGCCAGTGTGCAAAATAACGACTCGAGGGCCTGAGCTATGGAGAGAGGTTGAGCAGGCTAGGACTCTCTTCCTTGCAGAACAGGAGAATGAGGGGTAATCTTGTAGAGGCGTACAAGATCATGAGAGGAATAGATCGGGTGGACGCAGAGTCTTTTACTCAGAGCAAGATAATCAAAAACCAGAGAACAGCAGTTTAAGATGAGGGGGGAAAGATTTAATAGGAACCTGAGGAGCAACTTTTGTGTACACTAAGGGTGGTAGGTGTATGGAATGAGCTGCTGAAGGAGGTAGTTCAGGCACGTACTTTCACAACATTTAAAAAACATTTGGACAGGTTCATGGATAGGACAGGTTGAAGGGGATATGGGCCAAATGCGGGCATGTGGGGTTAGTGTACATGGGGCAGGTTGATTGTTGTGGGCAAGTTGGGCCGAAGGGCCTGTTTTCACACTGTATGACTATGCCTGGAGTAACTGAGCGAGTAAGGCAGCATCCTTGGAGAACATGGATAGGTGACGTTTGGGATCGGGACCTTTCTGCAGACTTATTTCTCTCTTGGTATCTGTCCCATGTTCCTGTGCCTTCCTCTGTGCTAGAGTCATATCCAGCATGGAAACATGCCCTTCAGCCCACTGATCCCTGCCAGCCATCAACAACCCAATTACACTAATCCGACATTAATGACATTTCCAACATTCTCATGAATTCTACCATTTCACCTGCTTTAGGAGTTATTTCCAGACAAATTCCGTACACACAGTACCCGTAGTCAGGATCGAACCCGGGTCTATGGGACTGTGAGGCAGCAACTCTACCGCTCCACCACTGTGCCGTGTTGAAGTGTCACCTGAATTCCGCCTTGGGTTTATTAGTGGCTATCTTATATTAAACCCTCCCTGTTTGAATCTCAGCCACAAATAGAAATAACTACTTCTATATCTGCCCCGTTAAACCTTTAGTGAGAACTTAATGAACTAATTCCCTCAGTCTTCCATTTTCCAGCTCCAGTATGCTCTTTCTCGAAAGATTTAGAAATGAAAGCCATGTATATTGTGTGTGTATATATGTGTGTGTGTGTATATATATATGTATATACCCTTTCCAGTGCCTCTATCCTTTTGATACTCAGAACTGCTGAGGTGGAGTCATGCCAACTTTTTAGGCATGTTTAATTTGTTCTTTTTCCATCCACTTTCTGAAGAAATGAGCCACTTTTCTTTCTTTTTGTGCTGTTTTAACCCAGGTTGCCATTTTCAGTGATTTTCGACAAGTCTTAACTGTTCCCCTCTTAAGAATAATATGTTTCAAATGATAAATGATGTGAGCGATTTTGCAGAACTATGGGTTGTTGTATTTTTTGGAATTTAGTCCGCTTAAAGGGGTGATTTGACAGAAGTTTTTAAGATATAAAGGAGAAGCAATAAATGTCGAGCAACCGTTTCGGATGGTTGAAGAATCTAGGAGCGTGTGAGAGTAGAAGAAGATTGCAACTTTTCTGCCAATGCAATTGGAACACAGAACACAGACCAGTACAACACTTCTGCCCACAATGTCTGTGCCAAACATGATGCCAAGACCGTCTCTAAACGACCTGCACATAATCCATTTCCTTTCACTCCCTGCATGATTTAATAATTCAAAGAGATTTAAAAGGGATGTTTAAAGGAGATGTGTGGGGCAACTGTTTTTACACAGAGGGTGGTGAGTGCCCTGAACATGCTGCCAGTGTTGGTGGTTGAGACAAATGCAATAATGGCATTGAAGAGGAATTTGGATAGGCACATGGGTATGCAGGGAGTGGAAGGATATGGATTATGTGCAAGTAGATAAGAGATGGTCTTGGCATGATGTTTGGCACAGATATTGTGGGGCGAAGGGCCTGTTCTTGTGCTGCACTGTTATTTGTTCTACAATCTACATCACTTTACACTGTAGGAAAGTATCTGATTAAAAACAGATCCCAGGGATGGGGGTTGGGGCAGGATGCTGGCAAAATCCCCCTGCAAACACTGCACCAAAAAGAAAGCTGACACTGTGAGCTGTGCACACATTCTCTCTCTCCCCTCCCCCTCCCTCTCTACCCCTCTCCCTCTCCCCCTCTCTGTTTTTCTCTCTCTTTTTCTCTTTCTCTCTCTCCATCTGGATTTATCCATTTTCTTTTTTCTCTCTCTCTCTTTCATCAATGCTTCAATAGAGGAGCACAAAATCAGGAGAGGAATAGATCGGGTAAACACGGAGTCTCTTGCCCAGAGAAGGGGAATCGAGAACAAGAAGATGTAGGTTTAAGGAGAGGGGGGCAATGTTGGTGGGTGTACGGAATGAGGTGCCGGAGGACGTAGCTGAGGCAGGTACTCTTGCGACGTTTAAGAAACATGTAGACAGGTACACGGATAGGACAGGTTTACAGGGATATGGGCCAAACGCAGGCAGGTGGGACTAGTGTAGATGGGGCATGTTGGTCGGTGTGTGCAAGTTGGGTCGAAGGACTTGTTTCCATGCTGTATGACTATATGGCACTTTGTACCTAGATACAGTGAAATTCTTTGTTTTGCATACAATTAAAATCATATAATAATAAGCACGATCATAAATAAGTACAAAAGTGCAACAATTGCAGATTGCAAAAGTATAGAGGCTTATCTTGGCCTAAATGGCCCGTTGTCGTGGTGATGGCACTGGGTTGGTGTTGCAGGGGTTGGCCTGGCCTGGTGATGCTGTCGGTGTCTTCCACCGCCGCTCCGTGCTGCTGCAAGCCGCGTCCGATCCACGCGCTCGTCCGACTTCTGTGGGGCCTCTGGCGCCTGATCCATGTGACCCCACAGCTGCCGCAGGGCCTCCAGCCACCCTCCCACTCCACCGAAGTATCCATGCCAAATAGCGATCCCCACTGCCCTACATGCTAGCAACAATTTACTTGTGTACCAAAGCCAATTAACCTACCAACCTGTACGTTCTTGGAGTGTGGGAGGAAACCGGAGCACCCAGAGAAAACCCACGCGGGTCATGGGTAGACTGTACAAACTCTGTACAGACAGCACTTGTAGTCAGGATCAAACCCGGGTCTCTGGCGCTGTGAGGCATCAACTCTACCACTGCCCTGTGTCCTGTCCATGCTGTCCAGCGATGCAACCAAAGACTTTCCAAAGACGTTCATAGCCGATGTTCGTGTTGTGCAACGTTCAAGAGCTTGATGGTTGTTGGGAAGATGTTATTCTTGAACCTGGTGATCACAGTTTTCAGGCTCCTGTACTTTCTCCATGATGGTAGGAGCGAACTGCTCTTAATTCCTCATTTCACCTTTTTGAAGTTAATTGTGGATGGTATTATTTAGCCCTGCAAAGGAAGCAAGTCAAGCTGGAAACCGTTGGGAGGGAGGATGGGTTGCCAGGCTGACCCTTGATCAGGTTGGAGGCACTCCCAGTTCCCACTGCTCAATAAGGCTTCAAACGGCCTTTTGTGCAATTTCTCTCTCACACGGTTTGGACCAAACTCGCTCACTTTAGGGGTCACAGGCACGGAAGATCAACACATTTGCATTGCTGCTGGGACTGCCTTGAAACAAACTGTTTCGTCTGGAGTTCGGCCAAAAGCTAGCTCTCTAAAATTTGAATAAACTTTTTTTTTTGTTGAAAAAAATGGGAAATTAGCCACAAAGCTCCTCAAACAGTCAGGATAAAGACTTGCATTTATCTCGGGATGTTCAGGGTTTTAACAGTATTTATATTGTCTCCATAATCAAATCCATGTCAACTTATAGTGCTGTGTAGCCGGTGGAATACTTCTGAAGTGGAATCATGTTGGAAAGGGTCTCACTGGCAGCTGTATGATAATAACCAGATGCTTTGGTTGCAAGGGTAAGTATTAAATGGGGAGCCGAACATAACTCCTTTGCATTTTAAATAGATCTGTGGGCTAGAAGACAGGGCCACAGTTTAACACCAGATCCACATGCGGCACAGTGGTGCAGCGGTAGAGTTGCTGCCTTACAGCGCCAGAGACCCGGGTTTGATCCTGACTACGGAGTTTGTACGTTCTCCCTCTCACCGCGTGGGCTTTTTTCCGGGTGCTCTGGTTTCCTCCCACTCTTCCTCCAAAGACGTGCAGGTTTTGTGGGTTAATGGCTTCCGTAAATTGTTCCTCAGGTGCAGAATGCAAAACTGGGATAATATAGATCTAATGCACGGGTGATCGATAGTTGGCGCGGACCAAAGGTCCTGTTTCCACGCTCCCACCTCTCTTCAGCTTTCTCCCCACTACTACAGGCAGCCTGAAGAAGGGTCGCGATCCGAAACATCACCTATCCATGTTCGCCGGAGACACTGCCTGGCCTGCTGAGTTACTCCGGCACTTTGTGTCTTTTTTTGTAAACCAACAACAGCACTTCCTTGTGTCTACATTTGAACGATCCATTTCAAAATCTCCTCAAGTTGTGTCCTCCTTGAATAAGTTCTCCTCCTCCCTCTGACGGTAGTTCCGTGAGACCCCCTCTCACTGCCTCCCCCTCCCTGATTCCTGCTGCTCTCCGCCTCTTCGATCTACCACTCAATTGCCGGACTTCTTCCTGCCCAACCCCCCCCCCCCCCAAACCTCTCCTCCAGCTTTCTCCCCCCAGCCCATCCCTACTACAATTAATCTGAAGAAGGTCCTGACTCTTCACCTTTCCATCCATGTCCTCCAGAGATGATGCCTGACCTGCACTGACTTTGTGTCTGATCTGTCTGCAGCTTAGATATACACTGTACTTAAATTTTTTTCTGATTTCATCATGTCTTTCACCAGAAAAACTAAGCAAACTGTGCCGGAGGATTCCCAAAGCACCAATCATCCTAAAACCAACATCGTAAAAAAGGATTGGATTTACTTGCCTTGAAAGTGTAACCCGTGATCACGGCCCTTGTTCTCTGCTATTTCTTTTGAGTTTTGTTTTTTATGTTCTTATCCTTATTCACTCCCTGTCGGTATTTTTTAAATGTTCTGTGCAATCTTGACGTGCTTTCCAATCAGATCAGTTTTTTTGTTTAGTTTCAAGATACAGCGTGGAAACAGGAACTTCGGCTCACCGAGTCCGCGCCGACCAGCGATCCACACACGCTAACACTGCCCTACACACACACACGGAACAATTTTACATTTGCACCAAGCCAATTTATCTACAAACTTGTACGTCTTTGGAGTGTGGGAGGACACTGGAGATCTCGGAGAAAACCCACGCAAGCCACAGGGAGAACGTACAAACTCTGTACAGACAGCGCTCATAGTCAGGATCGAACCCGGGTCGCTGGCGCTGTGAGGCAGCAACTCTACCGCTGCACCACCGTGCACCATGTACACTGTGAACAATCAAGCCAAACTCAAGTACAAAAGGTAGAACAAAGGGAATGATACAGTGCAGAATATAGTTCCCAGCACCACTTCCATAGACACAGTCCAACGTCCGCAATGGGGGGCGGTGAATCGGACTGTACCATAGCTTATGGAAGGACCGTTCAGAAACCTACTAGCACAGGGGATGAAGGAATTCCTGAACGGGTGATTGCTGGTCGGCGAGGACTCAGTGGGCCGAAGGGCCTGTTTCCGTGCTGCATCTCTAAAACTAAAAAAAATAAATAAAATCCTCCTGGCTGGAGATCAAAATACACGATGCATCACAGTGTGGTGTTTAAATTTTATTTACCAGTAAGCATACAGCGCGCAAACAAGCCCTTCGGCCCACCGAGACCGTGCCGGCCAGCAATCAAACGTACACTTTGGAGGCAGGTATTTCACAAAACCTTTCTCCCGTGTCTAGCTAATCACACAGTGATTGCTATTCCATGCAAACTTTAGAGTTTACTTTAGAGATCCAGCGTGGAAACACACACAGCTTCAGACTCCACGTGGATATGTGACATTTCGAGTTGGGACACTTTTACAAAACAAAAGTACAAAGTGCTGGAGTAACTCGGCGGGTCGGGCCGCATCCCTGGTTCACAGAAAAGGTTACAAAATGCTGGGGTCATTATTTCATGTAGGTCAGGCAGTATCTCTGGTGAACAGGAAAAGGCACAAAGAGCTGGGGTAACTTGGTGGGTCATGCAGCATCTCTGGAGGGATATCATGAGCAGTGTATTTTGACTGGTGATTCCATGAACAGGAGAGATGGACCCACTGCGTCATCCGTCTGTCCGGAATGTTCCACATTGTTCCGTATTCAGGCTTTAAGACACTTGTTTCCTGAGAACAGATGCAAGGGTTTCCTGCTGGTGAAAGTGCTCGATTCAAGTTAACGTAGCTGCCAGCTCCAGCATCTGATGGCATCAGACTTTTCACAGCTCTCATGATACCCTATACACCGGATGGTTTCTGAATCAACAAGGGTCTAATTAGATTCAAACAGCATGGAAAAAGGGCCCTTCAGCTTAACTTGCCCATGCCGACCAACATGCCCCATCTACATCGTCCCACCTGCCAGCGTTTGGCCCATATCCCTCTAAACCAGTCCTATCCATGTACCTGTAAATGTATCTTAAACGTTGCGATAGTATTTGCCTAAACTACCTCCTCTGGCATCTCGTTCCATACACCCACCAAAAGAAGTTGCCACATGGGTTCCCATTAAATCTTTCCCCGCTTTCACCTTAAAACATCCTCAGGTTCTCAATTCCCCTACTCTGGGCAAGAGACTGCATTTACCCAATCTATTCCAATAAAACTGAACTAAACTAAACTAATTGATGGATTAAATTGAAAGATCCAGCAGGAAAACAGGCCCTTCAGCCCGCTGAGTCCATGCCAACCATTGATCTGGGAGTTGTGCTTCCACTAATGCCTCTCTCCTTCCCATTGCTGCTCCTTGAACATCGAGGGAAATATCTTTCCACTTGGCCTCCACTTGCTTCAGGGCAGCAGTGTAATCAGGCTGCTACAGTATTTTTAGTTGTTGCTTCTAGCCTCTACCCAACACGTGAGCAGACTTGTTGGACCTGTATGTCTGAATTGCTGAAATGATGTGACATCTCTGAATTATCGCATTCAGACTGAGATGTGCATCTGCAACTGCAGCTCCCATGCATTCCCACTTAACCGCTCTACTGTCTCTGGACTTCCAATTCTTGTGCGCGCATAAGTGCATGCATGTACATGTGCGTGTGTGGTGTTTGTGTATTTGTGGTGCTTTGCATCCGTGTGTGTGTGCACGCATGCACACCTATCTTTGGTGGCTATGTGTGCACATATGTGCATGTTTGCTATAATTTTGTGTGTGTAGGTATGTGATGATTGCGTGTGTGCGTGCGTAAGGTGTTCATGTACGCGCGTAAATGTGTAAGGTTTATGTGTATGTGTGTGTTAGGTGTTTCAGTTTAGTTTATTGTCACGTGTATTGAGGTTCAGCGGAAAGCTTTTGTTGTGTTCTAACCAGTCAGCAGAAAGACAATACGTGATTAAGTGTTTATGTGTGTGTAAGGTAGGTGTGTGTGTGTGTGTGTGTGTTTATGTGTGAAAGGTGTGCGTAAGGTTTCATCTTTTTGACCACCCTATTTACCTGTGACTCCACTTTCAAGGAACTGTTGCTGCCTCACCCGCTGAGTTTCTCCAGCATTTTTGTCTTCCTGTTCCTCTAACATGCCTTTATGCCTGTGTGCTAGCCAGTTTATAAAAACCAAGTTCAGAAAATGTTTCAATGCCAGATCACCAAATTTCTGTGCCTCTCTTTAACCCCCAGCTAAAATTTCCGCAGCGCCCAACGTAATGGTTTAACTGTCGATAGGTTATAAGCAAGTCGTGTCCACTTCTCTGCCATTGAGAGTATTAATGAGTGTGAAAGTGGAGAGCGAAAGCTTGAAGCTGAAAGGCGAGATGAAGTGGCCCATTCACGGTCCAAGGCAGTGAGACAAAGGTTTGTGTTTCCGAATCTCGAGAACGTCAGATCTGCCCGAGGCTCTTCACAAAGTCTCATAAAGCAGCTTCCAAACCGCACTTGGCCATTCAGACCCTCGCGCTTCTTCCACTACTTCCTCTGTCCTTCAAAAAGTCCTAATTCCAATCTTTAGTCTCTATGGTGGGGTGTTGTACATTTTTTTAACTAAAGTTCTTCCTGATTCATGAGTACAGGGATCATTTGCTTTATGAAGAGGTTGCGTTTCTATTTAAAAAAAGTCTGTATCACCATTTTCTGTAACGGGAACCCTTGACGAAATTTGGTGTTTAATAGAACGAGGGGCACAGTGGCGTAGCTGGTAGAGTTGCTGCCTTACAGCGCCACGACAATCCGGAGCAACCAAAATGTAGAAACAAAGAACTGCAGATGCTGGTTGACACCAACGATAGAAGCTCACCCGTCCTTTTTCTACAGAGGCGCTGCCTGACCCGCAGAGTTACTCCAGCACTTTGTGTCTATGTGGGGAATAAACCTGCATCTGCAGTTCTTTGTATTACAGAGGAATGTTGGTCTGAAGACTATAAATACTGCAAGGGTGAAATGATTATAGTCTCATGTTACCTGTTCCTGCAGCTATAATGGGTGCGTTAGGCTGCGATCTTAAGCTGGAGATCAGGGGAGAAAAAGCCTCATGTCAGGCCTCACCTTTCCAGAATGTTGTTTCTACCAACTGCTCGTTACTAGTTCGAGTTGCAACTAATCCCCTTCACACCCAACCTTTCTCCCTTGCGACGTGTGTCTGACCCAACATATCCCCTGGTTGGGCACTTTTTTTAATAGCTTTTTTTTTAGTTTAGTTTATTGTCGCATGTGTTGAGATACGGTGAAAAGCTTTTTGTTGCATGCTAACCAGTCAGCGGAAAGACTATACTGTATATGATTACAATCGAGCCTTCCACAGTGTACAGGCACAGGATAAAGGGAATAATGTTTAGTGCAAGATAAAGAAGGCTGAGGGGTGACTTTATAGAGGTGTATAAAGTCAGGAAGGGAATAGATAGGGTGAGTGGGCCGAGTCTTTTACCCAGACTAGGTAAATCTGGACCAAGAGGACATAGGTTTAAGGTGAGAGGGGAGATTAATAGCTACCCGAGGGGCAACCTTTTCACACAGAGAATGGTGGGTATATGGAATGAGCTGCCAGACACACGCAAGGTAAAGATGCAACCCGGGTCTCCGGTGCTGTGAGGCAGCAGCTCTACCAGCTGTGCCACTGTGTTGCCTTAATAGGAACCTGAGGGGCAATGTTTGTCACTCAGAGGGTGCTGCTATATGGAATGAGCTGCAAGAGGAGGTAGTTCAAGCAGGTATTATAACAGCATTTAACTTACATTTGGACAGATACATGGATAGGAATGGTTTAGAGGCGTACTAGACCAAGTGGGACCCGATGGATCCCTGTCACACGGGAGGCCTGGTCCTCCAACACAATCCGTTCCTCCAACGCAATATTCCACCACTCACCCATTCCCCCAACGCAACCCGTTCCCCCAACGCAATATTCCACCACTCACCCATTGCCCCCAACTGCGCAGGGGCGGCTCATTTCCTCTTATTCACCCTCCCTCCTTTTAAACGTTAAAAAAAATCCAATTGCACTTGCTGCCAGGACACAGTGTCCTGGGATTTGCAACATTGTAATGGGCAGGGCCAGCAATTTGATTTGGAATTTTTACAGTGAGAAGTTAAGTGAAAAGTTAAATTTGTAATGTTTTAAATGTGAATAACAATTTCAGTGCTGTGTGACTTTATGGCTATTTACATTTGCCTTATTAACAAGATTTTTTTTGCCTTATGCCAATGTCTCCTTTGTCCTTTAATCTCTTCTGGCTTCAATCCTATCATGGAACCTCTGGTTCCCTCCTCCCTTCCTACTCTACAACCTCATTTGGTTTATGGATTGATGGAAGGCCATGATTTGAAATGTTGGCTCTATTTCACTTTCTTTAAGTCTGACGAATTTAGTTTGGAATAATTCTGTCTTTATTTTCTATTTGTTTTTTTGTTCACCTTATAACAACTCTCCGAACAGACCCTCCATTTTGAGCAGACAGTCCGCGCCGACTAGCAATCCCCAGACACCAGCACTATCCTACACACTAGGGACAATTAATTACTGAAGCCAATTAACCTCCAAACCTGTGCGTCTTTGCGATGTGGGAGGAAACCGGAGCACCCGTAGTAAACTCTCGTGGTCACAGGGAGAATGTTCCTCTCACATCCCAAAAACGTGTAGGTGGTAGGTTAACAAACTAGAGAGCAGTCCTGAGCTACCATCTTCCTCATTGGACACCCTAGAACTATCTTTCTTGGACTTCACGGGACTTCACCTTGTACTAATTATTCCCTTTATCCTGTATCTGTACACTGTGGACATAATTGTAATCATGTATAGTCTTTCTGCTGACTGGATAGCATTCAATAAAAAAGCTTTTCACTGTACCTCGATATATGTGACAATAAGATAATAAACTGAACTAAACTGCCTCATTAAAATTTCCCTCAGTTTGTAGTAGGATAACTAGTGTGAATGGGTGATTGATGGTTGGTGTGGACTCCGTGGGTTGAAGGGCCTGTTTCTATGCTGTATCTTTAAACTAAACTACAGTGCCCTCCATAATGTTTGGGACAAAGACCTATCATTTATTTATTTGCCTCTGTACTCCACAATTTGAGATTTGTATTAGAAAAAATCACATATGTTTAAAGTGCACATTATCAGATTTTACTAAAGGCCATTTTTATACATTTTGGTTTCACCATGTACCCAGACTAGGTAAGTTTTACCTGGTGTTACAGCTGTATTTATACATAATCCCCCTATTTCAGGGCACCATAATGTTTGGGACACAGCAATGTCATGTAAATGAAAGTAGTCATGTTTAGTATCTTGTTGCATATCCTTTGCATGCAATGACTGATTGAAGTCTGCGATTCATGGACATCACCAGTCGCTGGGTGTCTTCTCTGGTGATGTTCTGCCAGGCCTGTATTGCAGCCATCTTTAGCTTATGCTTGTTTTGGGGGCTAGTTTCTTCTCTTCAGCATATAAAAGGCATGCTCAATTGAGTTCAGATCGGGTGATTGACTTGGTCACTCAAGAATTGACCATTTGTTAGCTTTGAAAAACTCCTTTGTTGCTTTAGCAGTGTGTTTGGGATCATTGTTTTGCTGGCCAATGAGTTTTGAGGCATTTGTTTGAACTTGAGCAGATAGGATGTGTCTATACACTTCAGAATTCATGATGTTACTACCATCAGCAGTTGTATCATCAATGAAGATAAGTGAGCCAGTACCTTCAGCAGCTATACATACCCAGGCCATAACACCCCCACCACCGTGTTTCACAAATGAGGTGGTTTGCTTTGCATCTTGGGCAGTTCCTTCTGTCCTCCATACTTTGCTCTTGCCATCACTCTGATATAAGTTAATCTGCGTCTCATCTGTCCACAAGACCTTTTTCCAGAACTGTGGTTGGTCTTTTAAGTACTTATTGGCAAACTATAACCTAGCCAACCTATTTTTGCAGCTAACCAGTGGTTTGCATCTTGCAGTGTAGCCTCTGTATTTCTGGTCAAGAGACAAGAGAGTTTATTGTTATGTGTCCCAGATAAGACAATGAAATTCTTGCTTGCTGCAGCACAACAGAATATTGTAGGCATAAATACAGATCAGATCAGATCAATGTGACCATCTACCATAGAACATATTTATATATACACACATAAATACACCGATAAAGTGCAATTGGCTGTTATAGTCCATAGTTTGTTTGAAGTTGTGTTTAATAGTCTGATGGCTGTGGGGAAGAAGCTGTTCCTGAACCTGGATGTTGCAGATTTCAGGCTCCTGTACCTTCTACCTGATGGCAGCAGAGAGATGAGTGCGTGACCAGGATGGTGTGGGTCTTTGATGTTGCTGCCAGCCTTTTTGAGGCAGCGACTGCGATATATCCTCTCGATGGTAGAGAGGTCAGAACCGATGACGGACTGGGCAGTTGCTACGACTTTTTGTAGTCTTTTCCACTCCCGGACACCAGGTTGCCGAACCAAGCCACGATGGAACCAATCAGCAAGCTCTCTACTGTGCACCTGTAGAAGTTCGAGAGAGTCCTCCTTGACAGACTGACTCTCCGTAATCTTCTCAGGAAGTAGAGGCGCTGATGTGCTTTCTTTATGATTGCATCAGTGTTCTGGGACCAGGAGAGATCTTCGGAAATATGCACGCCCAGGAATTTGACGTTCTTGACCCTTCCCACCATCGACCCGTTGATATAAACGGGACATGATAAGACGTGATAATGTGAAAGATGGCAGCGCCTTGTGGCAGCGGCCTCTGTTTTTTAATTTTTTTTGTCTTGCTGAGTGTATAGTTTGGTTGTAGTTTATATATTGTTTTTAGCTGTGTGTATGTGGGTGTGGGGGGGGAAACTTTTAAATCTCTTCCCTGTACAGGGGACCAGACCTTTTCCCTGTCGGGTCTCCGTTGTCGTTGGGGCCTAGCACCGTGGAGCGGCCTCCAACCGGAACGACCTGGGGGCTCCAGTCACGGAGCCTGCGGACTCACCATCGTGTAGCTGGCCGGCTTCGGAGTGTGGAGAGCTGTGGTGGCGCGTGGCTGTGACCCGACTTCAGAACTTCGGAGGCTCCAGCCGCAGGCCCAGTGGACGGTGACATCGGGAGTTTGCGGATCCCTGGTGGGAGACTACTTTTCGGAGCTCCCGCAATGGCAACTTCTCCCGCCCAAATTGCGGGGTTGTAAACAACCCGGAGCGGGGCCTTACATCGCCTGCCGTGGCTTTAACAGCCGCGGGACTTGCCATCACCCGCCAGGTGCTCCCACATCAAGACCCGAAGCAGGGCCTTACATCGCCTGGTGCGGCCTTATCGTCCGCGGGACTTGCCATCGCCCGCCAGGGGCTTTAACATCGGGAGAAGAATGGAAAACAGGGGAGAGACAATGACTTTGCCTTCCATCTTCTTTTCTTGTTGTATGACTGCAGAAACCAAATTTCATTTGAACTTCATCTGAGGTCATTGACAAATCCACACCTGACTCCTGAAGAGTGTTTCTGATCTGTCGGACAGATGTTTGGGGATTTTTCTTTATTACAGGGAAAATTCTTCTGTCACCAGCTGTGGAGGTCTTCCTTGGCCTGACAGTCACTTTGCTATTAGTAAGCTCACCAGTGCTCTCTTTCTTCTTAATGATGTTCCAAATAGATGATTTTGGTAAGCCTAAGGTTTGGCTGATGTCTCTAACAGTTTTATTCTTGTTTCTTAGTCTCATAATGGCTTCTGACTTTCATTGGCACAACTTTGGGCCTCATGTCGATAAAACAGCAATAAAATTTTCCGAAGTTGATGGAAAGACTGGAGGGAAGACTAGGTGCTGAGAGCTCTCTTATACCTGTATTAACGAGGCATTTAAACACACCTGAGCAATTACAAACTCCTGTGAAGCCCTGTGTCCCAAACATTATGGTGTCCTGAAATGGGGGGACTATGTATAAACACAGCTGTAATTTCTACATGGTGAAACCAAAATGTATAAAAATACCTTTTAATAAAACCTGACAATGTACACTTTAACCACATGTGATTTTTTTTCTATTACAAATCTCAAATTGTGGAGTACAGGGGCAAATAAATAAATGATGAGTCTTTGCCCCAAACATTATGGAAGGCACTGTAAACTAAACTAATCACTAAACCAAACACTAAACCTCCGCCAGTTTCGCCACCTCCAACGTGACCCCTCCACTCGCCACATCTTCCCATCTCCCCCCCTATCTGCCTTCCGCAAAGACCGCTCCCTCCGCAACTCCCTCGTCAATTCTTCCCTTCCCTCCTACTCCACTCCTTCCCCGGGCACTTTCCCTTGCAACCGCAAGAGATGCTACACTTGTTCCTTCACCTCCCCCATCCACTCCTTTCAGGGACCCAAGCAGTCATTCCAAGTCCGACAGAGGTTCACCTGCACCTCCTCCAACCTCGTCTACTGCATCCGTTGCTCCAGATGCCAGCTAATCTACATCGGTGAGACCAAGCGGAGGCTAGGCGATCGTTTCGCCGAACACCTCCGCTCGGTCCGCAATAACCAACCCGACCTCCCGGTGGCTCAGCACTTCAACTCCCCCTCCCACTCCGTATCCTACCTCTCGGTCCTGGGCCTCCTCCATGGCCAGAGTGAACAACACCGCAAGTTTGAGGAACAACATCTCATATTCCGCTTGGGGAGTCTGCATCCTCTGGGCTTAAACATTGAATTTTCTCAATTCTGTTAACCCAGACTGCTCCTTTCCCCCCACCCCCCCCACCTCTCCCTCAGCCCTCGGGCCCTGACATTCCTTCTCCATCTCCCCCCCCCAAGTCGCACTAGCTTCTCATTTTCACACCAGAAACAGCTTACAATGGCCTGCTTTCCTTATCACCAATACTTTTTTGCATATCTTTCACTCATTGTTCTTGCTTTATCTCTCCATATCACTGTTTATATCTCTCGTTTCCCTGATCCCTGACCAGTCTGAAGAAGGGTCTCGACCCGAAACGTCGCCTATCTCCTTCACTCCTTAGATGCTGCTGCACCCGCTGAGTTTCTCCAGCTTTTTGTGTAACCCACTAAACTAAACTATCTCGGTAGGTGAAGTAATTCCCCATGGAATTGTTTTACGCTTTCTGATGAAGTTTCCCGTTTTCCACTGGTTTGAGAATCTCGAAAAAGTAGACATAGATACAAGATTAGGGAACGGCCAATTAAACAGTCTGGGAATTTCAGATTAGATTAGATTAGATTAGATTAGTTTATTGTCGTATACACTAGGGTGCAATGACATTCCTTGTTTGCAGGAAGCTCACAATGTACATGGTAATGATAGATATCACAATGCTGACAGGGAAAATACACACACCAGTATCTTCACACCACAGCAAAGATTGCACTGAAGTTGTGGAAAAAAAATACCAAGGTGCACTAGTTTAGTTTTTTAGTTTAGTTTTTTTAATGTCAGGTGTACCATGGTACGATGAAAATATTCTTTGTTACGTGCTGTCCAGTCGGCGAACAGACTATACATGATTACAATCAAGCCGTCCACAGTGTGCAGATACAGGATAAAGGGTATAACATTTAGTGCAAGATAAAGTCAGAGTAAACATAGTTTGAAGGTCCCTAATTAGGGAGATGCCAGGTCAGGACTGCTCTCTAGTTGGTGATAGGATGGTTCAGTTGCCTGATAACAGCTGGGAAGAAACTGTCCAAGGAGGTGTGTAGTTTTCAAACTTCTCTACTTCTTGCCTGATGGGGAGAAGAGGGAGTGACTGGGGCGATAACCAAATGAAGTAGAGTTAAGAGTAAGAGTAAGTGAAGGTCATAGAAACAAGGAACTGTAGATGCCGGATTACAAAAATTAAGCCACAACGTGCTGGAGTAACTCAACAGGTGAGGCAGCATCCCAGGAGAACATGAATAGGTGACGTTCAGGTTCAGGAGTCTGACTGTTGTGGGAATCTCTGCAATAAGAGGATTGTGGAGAGAAATGGACAGTTGTAACCCATCGACCCCACAACTGGTTGAGGGGGGAGGATTGGTGGGAGAAGGGGTGGGGGGCCCTGTCAAAGAGAGATGTAGCGTACAAACAGGCCCTTTGGCCCATCAAGTCCACACCGACCATCTATCACCAGGTTGCACTAATCCTACATTTATTTATTCTCTCTACATTCCAATCAACTCTCCCCCCCCCCCCCCCCCCCACCACACATCACTACACGAGGGGCAATTCACAGTGGACAATTATTCCACCAACCCACACGTTATTGGGGCGTGGGAGGAAACCAGAGCACCTAGAGGAAACACAAACGGTCACGGGGAGAACATGCAAACTCCACAATTGAGTTTGATTGAGTAGTAAGGCAGGTCATTGAGCCGTAGAGAATCATAGTCACACAGCACAGAAACTGGCCCATTCAACTCAACATTCCCACACTGACCAAGATGCCTCATCTACGCTGGTCCCACCTGCCCACGAGTGGCTCCATATCCCTCTTCATCTTTCCTGTCCATGTACCTGATATGTGCTCAGACAGTGGGGATAAGATCAGGTACAGGGGTGGGAACGTGCCATGTGATGAGCGTTTGATGTCACTGGGCTTCTACTCGCTGGAGTTTAGAAGGATGAGGGGGACCTCATAAAAACTTACTGGACAGTGAAAGGCACGAATAGAGTGCATGTGGAGAGGTTGTTTCCACTAGCAGGAGTCTAGGATCAGAGGCCATAGCCTCAGAATAAAAGGCCGTTCCTTTAGGAAGGAGATGAGGAGGAAATTCATGAGGCAGACGGTGGTGAATCAATGGAAATTCATTCCACAGAAGGCTGTGAAGGGCGTCAATCGATAATTTTAAGGCAGAGATAGATAGATTCTTGAATAGTACGGTTGTCAGGGGTTATGGGGAGAAGGCAGGAGAATGGGGTTAGGAGGGAGAGATAGGTCAGCCATAATTGATTTGGGGAGTAGACTTTATGGGCTGAATGGCCTAATTCTGCGCCTAAAACTTGTGAACTTATGAAGAACAGACAATATGCAGCTGACATATATATCTGTCTGGAACCATCCAGCAGAGTCTAGTTGTCAGTGCAGAGCTCCGTACGGTGGTACTAGACAGTATTACAGATGGTGCTCAACAGTGTTAAAATCTCCCACACTAAAATTGTCTGCACATGTATTGTAGTTCAAACTTGCATTCAATTAAGACACAAGGAACTGCAGATGCTGGTTTACAAACTAAAAGACAAAGTGCTGCAGTAACTCAGCGGGTCAGGCAGCATCTTTGGAGAACGCACATAGATGACGTTTTGTGCCGGGACCCTTCTTCAGACTGATGAATAGATAGAAACATAGAAAAATATGTGCAGGAGTAGGCCATTTGGCTAAATCAGTACCCCGTTCCTGCTTGTGCCCCATATCCCCTGATTCCCTTAGCATCAAGAGCTAAATCTAACTCTCTCATGAAAACATCCAGTGAATTGGCCTCCACTGCCTTCTGTGGCAGAGAATTCCACATATTCACAACTCTCTGGGTGAAGAAGTTTTTCCTCATCCCAGTCCTAAATGGCCTACCTCTTAATCTTAAACTGTGACCCCTGGTTCTGGACATCGGGAACATTTTTCCTACATCTAGCCTGTCCAATTGTTTTTGAATGTTATATGTTTCTATAAGATCCCCTCTCATCCTTCTAAATTCCAGTGTATACAAGCCCAGTCAACCCATTCTTTCATCATATGTCAGTCCTTCCATCCCAGGAATTAATCTGGTGAACCTACGCTGCACTCCCTCAATAGCAAGAATGTCCTTCTGCAAATTCAGAAACCAAAACTCCACACAATACTCCATGTGCGGTCCCACAAGGGTCCTGTACAACTGCAGTAGGACCTCCTTGCTACTAAACTCAAATCCTCTCTCAATGAAGGCCAACATGCTTTTAGCTTTCTTCACTACCTGCTGTACCTGCATCCTTACTTTCAGTGACTGATCGACTTGGCCACCCAGGTCTCGTTGCACCTCCTCTTTTCCTAATCTGACACGATTCAGATAATAATCTGCCTTCCCATTCTTGCCACCAAAGTGGATAACCTCACTTTTATCCACATGGGTGACGTTTCATGTCGGGGCTCTTCTTCATATTGATCAATATGGATAGGTGACATTTCAGGTTGGGACCTATCTTCATGCTTGAGTCTGAAGAAGGGTTGCATCCCAAAACATCACCTATCCATGTTCTCCAGAGATGCTGCCTGACCTGTTGAATTGCTCCAACATGTTTTGCAATTAATTAAGTTGAGGAGTTTATTGTTGAGTAACGAGGAGCAAGTACAATGATAATGTTGCTTGCAGCAGCATCACAGGCAAATAGACTCAGACAAATACACAAGAAGCATAAATTATACATGTACAAGATGGTGAATAGATAAACACAGTGCAAAAGCATAGCAGCCTTTATACCTGTTGCTGGATCTTTAGCTGAGATCCCATTCTAGGTGTCTGCAGATATGGTCAGGTTGCTAACTCTTGGGTCAAAATCATGCATCTCGCCCCAGCTGATGCCTCACTGCGCAAGAGACCCCGGTTCGATCCTCATCTCGGGTGCTGTCTGTGTGGAGTTTGCACATTCTCCCTGTCACTGTGTGGGTTTCCTCCGGGTGCTCTGGTTTCCTCCCATATTCCAAATACGTGCATGTCTGTAGATTAATCTGCCCCCTATAGATTTTTCCTAGTGTGTAGGGAGTGGATGAGAAAGTGGCATAACAAAGAACTAGTTTGAATGGGCGATCGCTGGTTGGCATGGACTCGGCGGTCTGCGGGGCATGTTTCCATGCTGTGTCTTTTCAATTGATCACAGACTGCAGTTTGTTGCTGCCCACCAGATGGCAGTCATTCCCAGCTTTACATGTGAAAAGAAAATACACAAAGTGCTGGAGCAACTCAATAAGTTGGGCACCATCTCTGGAGAAGATGGATAGGTGATGTTTCGGATGCGAACCCTTCTTCAGATGAAGGGGCTAACTGGGAATGGTCAGCTGAGGTTACAGTCAGATAGCCCATGATTGTATTAAAATTGCTTCATCATAATTTCATGTTAATAAATTCTACTCTGCCATTCAATCATGGCTGATCTATCTTTCCATCCCAACCCCATTCTCTTGCTTTCTCCTCATAATCCGTGACCCTTACTAATCAAGAATCTGTCAATCTCCACCTAAAATCTCCATTGACTTGGCCTCCACAATCGTCTGCGCCTTAGAATTCCACAGATTCACCATCCTCTGACTGAAGACATTCCCCCTTATCTCCTTTCCAAAGGTATGCCCTTTTATTCTGAGGCCATGGCCTCTGGTCCTAGACAGGAATATCTGTGCAGGGAATAGAGGGATTTGGATCATGTGCAGGCAGAAAAGATCAGATTTTTTTGGCATCATGTTCAGCACAGATATTGTGGGCTGAAGGGCCTGTCTTGTGCTGTACTGTGCAATGTTCTATGTTCTAAATTGTGTGACAGGATGGTGATTGATTGATCTATTGGAAGACACAGCATGGAAACAGCCCCCTTCAGCCCACCGAGTCTACACCGACCATCGATCACCGTTGCACACCAGTTCGATGCTATCCCACTTTCTCATCCACTCCCTACACACGAGGGGCAATTTGCAGGCGCCAATTAACCTACAAACTCGCACGTTTTGTGGATTTTGTGAGGAAACCGGAGGAAATCCTCATGGCCACAGGGAGAATGGGCAAACTCCACACAGGAAGTACCCGAGGTAAAGATTGAAACCGGGTCTCTGGCGATATGAGGGAGCAGCTCTATCAGCTGTGCCTCGTGCTGCCCCGATATTGAGGCACAAAATATACTTTGCGGATGTTGGAGCGCTGTAGGCTGAGGGATAGTGTTGTATAAAATCATGAGGGGAATAAATAGGGTGAATGCGCAGAAACTTTTACCCAGAGTTGCGGAATCGAGACAAGAGGATATAAGTTTAGGTGAGGGGTGATTTAATTGGTACCAAAGGGGGCAACCTTTTTCACTCAGAGGGTTGTAGGGATATAGAACGAGCTGCCGGAGGATTTAGTTGAGGCAGGTACTATAACAGCATTTAAAAGACATTTGGACAAGTAGATGGATAGGAATGGTTGAGAGGGATATGAGCCAGACATGGGCAAGTGGGATTAGTGTAGATGGGGTATCTTGGTTGGCGTGGGCAAGTTGGGCCAAAGGGCCTGTTTCTCTGCTTTGTGACACTATATATAATACAATAGCCTCCGCATTTAGATGGGAAAATCTGAGAGGGATGTGGACCAAATGCAGGCAGGCGGAGGAACGCGGCCGGCATCGACAAGTAGGGCCAAAGGGTCTTTGTCTCTGCTGCGGGGCAACCCAGAAGGGGCATCTTGGCTGGCATTGATGATTTGGGCTAAAGGGCCTGTTTCTGTGCTGTATGACTATGATTCTGAAGTTATCCCTCCGATCCTACGACCAATTATTGAAATCTAAGCCCCCCTGGTATTTGATCCCTCTGCTCTAATCCATGCTGACTAAAGGAATGTCTTGGAGGTGGTGAGTGGTTACAAAGGCTCAAAGAGCCCTTAAAACTCACCTGGAGGGTTATGGGAGATTAGCGAGGGAGCAACAGGTCCAGGCGGGGACTTTGCTTTGCGCTCATTTCTTGGAAGTTTTTTTTCAGAGACCTCCGTCAAGCAGAAATGGGACTCCTGGGATGGATTTCGCTGTTCAGACTGACAAAGCTGAGAGACTCTGTATCTCCGATCACCGCTCAGATGCAGTTAACAGTTTAAACATCACGCCCAACCCCTCTCCCACTGCCCCTCTCCCGGCTAATCCTCATTCCACTCACCCCTTCCGACAGAACGGTGAGCACATCAGTGGTTCAATGGTGCTAGATTGTCACATATGCAACTGCACTATGAAATTATTTTTGCTTATATAACAGGGGCAGGCTCCGCCATTTCAGACGCCAATATTCAATGTCCAACGTCCGGCTGGCCCGCGCGCTCAGTTTACGGGAGATGTTTCTGTGAACCATCAGTTCCATTCTCAGTCTGAAGAAGAGTTCTGAGCCAAAACGTCACCTATTCCTTTTCTCCAGAGATGCTGCCTGACCCGCTGAGTTACTCCTGCATTTTGTGTCTATCTTCAGTGGAAACCAGCATCTGCAGTTCCTTCCCAACCATTTGAGACTCTAAAGCTGTCACTTTGGACTTTTACTTTAGCCTTTAGACATGTAGCGTGGGAACAGGCCCTTGGCCTCGCCGAGTCCGTGCCGACTACGATCACATATACGCTGGCATTATCCAACGCACTAGGGACATTTTTTACAATTTTACAGGAGTCAATTAACCTACAAACCTGAACATCTTTGGGTGGTGGGAGGAAACCGGCGTACTTGGAGAAAACCCGTGCGGTCACAGGGAGAATGTGCAATCTCCACACAGACAGCCCCCGAGGTCACTGTGAGGCCAGCGGCTCTACCAGCTCCGCCACTGTGCTGCCCAGAGAACTGGGAAGGGCGAGGGGATGGAGAGAGAGGGAGAGCAACGGCTATTTGAAGTTAGAGAAGTCAGTATTCATACCGCTGGGGTGCTGTTCCTCCAATTTGCGCTGGGCCTCACTCTGACAATGGAGGAGCCCCTGGACAAAAAGTTCAAATTAATAATGGGAAGGGGAGTTAAACATAGAAACATAGAAAGTAGGTGCAGGAGGAGGCCATTCAGCCCTTCGATCCAGCACCACCATTCATTGTGATCATGGCTGATCGTCCCCTATCAATAACCCGTGCCTGCCTTCTCCCCATATCCCTTGACTCTACTAGCCCCTAGAGCTCTCTTAAATCCATTCAGTATTTTGGCCTCCACTGCCCTCTGTGGCAGGGAATTCCATAAATTCACAACTCTCTGGGTGAAAAAGTTTGTTCTCACCTCAGTCTTAAATGACCTCCCCTTTATTCTAAGACTCTGGCCCCTGGTTCTGGACTCACCCAACATTGGGAACATTTTTCCTGCATCTAGCTTGTCCAGTCCTTTTATAATTTTATATGTTTCTATAAAGTGCTGAGCAACCGTGAGTTCAGGTAGGTTAAGGCAGACTGAGCGGAGGTGTTCAGCAAAATGATCGCTGAGCCTGCACTTGGTCTCGCCGATGTACAGAAGTTGACACCTGGAACAGCAGATACAGTAGGTGAGGTTGGAGGAGGTGCAAGTGAACCTCTGCCTCACCTGGAAATACTTTTGGGGTCCTTGGATGGAGTCGAGGGGAGAGGTAAAGGGATAGATGTTGCATCTCCTGCGGTTGCAGGGGGAACCCAAACCACCCCCTCCCCAGGTAAACAGTCATACACCTTGCTTTCCCTCTCTCTCCATCCCCTCCCCATCCCAGTTCTCCCACCAATCTTACTGTCTCCGAATAGATTCTATCTCTGTCCCGCCCATTCCTCTGACATCAGTCGGAAGGTTCTCGACCCGAAACGTCACCCATTCCTTCCCTCCAGAGATCCTGCCTGTCCCGCTGAGTTACTCCAGCATTTTGTGTCTAACCTACCAACTCCACATCTTTGGGATGTGGGAGGAAATCGGAACACCCGCGGGAAAGTCACGTGGTCAGAGGAAGAGCTTGCATTAGCCAGCACTATACTCAACTGAGATCGAACCATCCTGAGTAAATTTGAATCCTGTCACAAAGGCCGGGATTTTGGCTATTTTCATGTGGCCCCACCAGCCAGCCCTCTCAATATTTGAACATATGCAAACACAGTGGGTCAAGATGATTTTCAGCACGTTGGCCTTCATCAGTCGGAGTATTGAGTACAGACGTTGGGAGGTCATGTTACAGTTGTACAAGACATTGATGAAGCCACATTTTCAGTTCAGTCCTCTCCAAGGAATAAAGTCTCTGTCTGGTCAACCTCTCCATGTAGTGCAGGCCCTCGTCAAATCTTCTCCGCACCCTTTCCAGCTGAACTCCATCTTTGCTATAGATAGACACAAAAAAATGGAGTAACTCAGCGGGACAGGCAGCATCTCTGGAGAGAAGGAATGGGTGATGCTTCAGGTCAAGGCCCTTTTTTGGACTGGTCTCGACCCGAAAAGTCACCCATGCTGCCTGTCCCGCTGAGTTACTACAGCTTTTTGCGTCTATCTATAGCAAAGATGGAGTTCACGGACATGGCAAACCAATTGAATAACTACTTTGGTTCTGTCTTAACTAAGGATAACATAAATAATCTGCCGGAAATAGCAGGGGACTGGGGGTCAAATAAGATGGAGGAACTGAGTGAAATCCAGGTTAGCCGGGAAGTGGTGTTGGTTAAATTGAACGGATTAAAGGCCGATAAATCCCCAGGGCCAGATAGTCTGCATCCCAGAGTACTCAAGGAAGTAGCCACATAAATAGTGGATGCATTAGTGATCATTTTTCAAAACTCCTTAGATTCTGGAGTAGTTCCTGAGGATTGGAGGGTAGCTAATGTAACCCCACTTTTTAAAAAAGGAGGGAGAGAGAAAACGGGGAATTACAGACCAGTTAGTCTAACATCAATAGTGGGGAAACTGCTAGTTATTAAAGATGGGATATCAGCACATTTAGAAAGTGATGAAATCATTGGACAAAGTCAGCATGGATTTACGAAAGGTAAATCATGTCTGACGAATCTTATAGAATTTTTCGAGGATGTAACTAGTAGAGTGGATAAGGGAGAACCAGTGGATGTGTTATATCTAGACTTTCAGAAGGCTCTCGACAAGGTCCCACATAAGAGATTAGTACACAAACTTAAAGCACACGGTATTGGGGGTTCAGTATTGATGCGGATAGAGAACTGGCTGGCAGACAGGAAGCAAAGGGTAGGAGTAAACGAGTCCTTTTCAGGATGGCAGGCAGTGACTAGTGGGGTACTGCAAGGCTCAGTGCTGGGACCCCAGCTATTTACAATATATATTAATGATTTGGACGAGGGAATTGAATGCAACATCTCCAAGTTTGCGGATGACACTAAGCTGGGGGGTAGTGTTAGGTGTGAGGAGGATGCTAGGAGGCTGCAAGGTGACTTGGATAGACTGGGTGAGTGGGCAAATGCATGGCAGATGCAGTATAATGTGGATAAATGTGAGGTTATCCACTTTGGTGGCAAAAACAGGAGGGTAGACTATTATTTGAATGGTGGCAGATTAGGAAAAGGGGAGATGCAACGAGACCTGGGTGCCATGGTACACCAGTCATTGAAAGTAGGCATGCAGGTGAGCAGGCAGTGAAGAAAGCAAATGGTATGTTAGCATTCATAGCAAAAAGATTTGAATATAGGAGCAGGGAGGTTCTACTGCAGTTGTACAGGGTTTTGGTGAGACCACACCTGGTACAGTTTTGGTCTCCAAATCTGAGGAAAGACATTCTTGCCATAGAGGGGATACAGAGAAGGTTCACCAGACTGATCCCTGGGACGTCAGGACTTTCATATGAGGAAAGACTGGATAGACTCAGCTTGTACTCGCTAGAATTTAGAAGATTGAGGGGGATCTTATAGAAACGTACAAAATTCTTAAGGGGTTGGACAGGTTAGATGCAGGAAGATTGTTCCCGATGTTGGGGAGGTCCAGAACAAGGGGTCACAGTCTAAGGATAAGGGGGAAATCCTTTAGGACCGAGATGAGGAAAACATTCTTTACACAGAGAGTGGTCTCTGGAATTCTTTGCCACAGAGGGTAGTTGAGGCCAGTTCATTGGCTATATTTAAGAGGGAGTTAGATGTGGCCCTTGTGGCTAAGAGGATCAGGGGGTATGGAGAGAGGCAGGCACAGGATACTGAGTTGGGTGATCAGCCATGATCATATTGAATGGCGGTGTAGGCTCGAAGGGCCGAATGGCGGACTCCTGCACCTATTTTCTATGTTTCTATGAACCCGTGGCAATGCCGTGCCACCTGGGAGGTCCTTCCAACGACAGTTTGTGTCACAGTAACGGGTTAGATGTCAGCTCTGGACACTCCCGAGTTTAATGAATATGAATCGTGATTATGTTGTCACCACCAAAGCCTCGCTTAAATTAAACATGAAAGGGTAATCTGGTGAAAGGTTCAGACTGGGTGTAATTACTGTATGTCACACCCTTCCTTGGTGAAAGGTTGTGGGACTTCTGCACGGTGAGATGACAGTTTCTCACAGTGCACACAAGTAAAACAATCACTGGGTATCTGTGTCTGGACTTGCTGCCTGCATTGATATAACACAGCAAACTCAACAATCTGATTTTTTGATCTGAAAATAATCCACATCTCTAAGCCTTAAGGATAGTTGATGCATTAATTGAATTTTTTCCTTAGACTTTAGACTTTACTCTAGACTTTAGACATACTGCTCGGTAACAGGCCCTTCGGCCCGCCGGGTCCGCGGTGACCAGCGATCACCCTGTACACTAGCACTATCCCACGCACTACGGTCAATTTACAATTTTCCCAAACCTATTAGCCTAAAAGGCTGTTGGCTTTGGTTTGTGGGAGGAAACCGGTGCAGGTCACGGGGAGAACGTACAAATTCCTTACAGACAGCACTCCTAGTGGGGATCGAACCCGGGTCTGAGGGTCGCGGTGTTAATAAAAACTTTGTCTCAATGCGACTAGTGTGAACGGGTGATTGATGGTCAGGGTGGACCTGGTGGGCTGAAAGGCCTGTTTCCATGCTATATCTCTAAAACAAAATCTGAGGAAGGATGTGCTTTCATTGGAGACGATCCAGAGGAGGTTTACAAGAATGATCCCAGGGTTGATTAGGTTAACGTATGATGAGCGTTTAACAGCTCTGGGCAGGTACTCGCTGGAATTTAGAAGGATGAGGAGGGACCTAATTGAAACTTACCGAATAATGAAAGGCCTGGTTAGAGTGGAATGGGAGGGGATGTTTCCATTAGTGGGAGAGTCGAGGACCAGACGGCACAGCCTCAGGCTAAAAGGACGTACCTTTGGAATGAACATGAGTTTTTCTAGCAAGAGGGTGGTGAATCTGTGGACTTCATTGCCAAGACGGCAGTGGAGGCCCAGTCATTGTGTGTTTTTAAAGCGCAGATTGATAGGTCCTTGATTGGTAAGGGGGATGGGAGATTGCAACCTTCACGTGGTCTGCCCTGTTTCGATGAATGCCATCACCAATAGACAATAGGTGCAGGAGTAGGCCATTCAGAGCCAGCACTGTCATTCAATGTGATCATGGCTGATCATCCCCAATCAGTACCCCGTTCCTGCCTTCTCCCCTTATCCCCTGACTCCGCTATTTTTAAGAGCCCTATCTAGCTCTCTCTTGAAAGCATCCAGAGAACCTGCCTCCACCACCCTCTGAGGCAGAGAATTCCACATAGACTCACCACTCTCTGTGAGAAAAAGTGTTTCCTCGTCTCCGTTCTAAATGGCTTACTCCTTAGGAGTAAGCCCCTGGTTCTGGTCTCCCCCAACATCGAGAACATATTTCCTGCCTCTAGCGTGTCCAAGCCCTTAACAATCTTATATGTTTCAACATATCAACCTGGCGTGCACAATCAAATAAGATGAAATAGAACAATTTGTCCTACAATTTTAGGCTATGCATGCCACACGCAAGAAGAAGAAGAAGATTAGTAAGGGCATCAAAGGGTACAGGGACAGTGCAGGAGAATGGTGTTGAAGGGGAAAAATAGATCAGCCATGATCGAATGGCGGATCCGATATACGATGGGCCGAATGGCCTAACTCTGCTCCAGACTCTGTCTTCAGTTCTATTAGGGTTCGATTTTACAAAAATGCACCTGGAGGGGATTAAAGACACAACAGAAATTACCCAGAGTAGGGGAATCGAGATCCAGAGGACATAGGTTTAAGGGGAAAGATTGAATAGGAACCTGAGGGCCAATGTTTTTACAGCAATGATAGTGTGTGTATAGAATGAGCTGCAGGAGGAGGTAGTCGTGGCAGCTACTATCGCAATGTTTAAGAAACAATTAGACAGGTACATGGATAGGACAGGTTTAGAGGGATATGGATGAAACGCAGGCAGGTAGGACTAGTGTAGATGGGGCATGTTGGTTGGCATGCGCAAGTTGGGACAAAGGGCCTGTTTCCATGCTGTATGACGTATAAATGCTGGCCATTTCCTCATATAGCCTATTTTGCTAAACGTATCTTGCTCTCTTTTTTTTTCCAGATCTTACTCAATATGTTATCCAAAGAGATCTTCTCACAGCCAACAAACGGACTGCATGCAACAAAATAAAAATACGAATGGGAGAGGTAGGGCAATTCTGTCCTAGTTGTCTTTTCCTTGTTGCCATTAGCATTTTCCTCTAAGCAATGCAGTTGATTAATGACAATCAAAACACTGTGGGCCCACGAGGCTGTCTTGCAGTTAGTGTTGTGTTGTCTTTCATCATTACATCTGTTTTTTTCCTAACCCTCTTGAGCGTGGGGTGCTAACTAATTTGGTTATCTTGGATTTGAACAGACAATCCCTCGAACATTTGGGGTTAAGAAGGACCCATTGATACTTTTAGTTTAGTTTAGAGATACAGCATCGAAACAGGCTCTTCGGCCCATCGAGTCCACGCTGACCCCAACAATAATTCTATGTTATTCCACTTCTGCATCCTACACCCTGAGGGAAATTTACGCAGATAATTAACCTACAAACCTGTACGTCTTTGGAGCGTGGAAGGAATCCAGAACTCCTGGAGACAACCCACGTGGTCACGGGGGGAATGTACAAACTCCGTACAGACAGCACTCGCAGTCAGCATTGAACTCGGGTCTCTGGCGCTGTAATGCGGCAACTCTACCGCTGCGCCACTGTGCCTCCCCGTGGATTAGAATTATCTTGGATTTGCGCTGACAATCCCAGGAATATTACAAATTTATTATTTCCATACGTGGATTTAGAAGGATAGTTCACTATAGAGTCATAGTGACTTACAGCGTGCAAGCAGGGCCTTCTGCCCAACATGCCCCATCTATACCTCTCCATGCTGACTATCCTTAATTAGTCAGCCCTTGTCCATTTAAATGCATGTGTATCTTATCTCTCAGAATACTCTCCAGTAACTTTCCGACCACAGATTTCAGGCTCACTGGTCTGTACTTCCCAGGATTTTTCCTACAGCCCTTCTAGAATTGCAGGGGGAAAAAAGGCAATCCTTTATACTGACATTAAGCGTGAGTGCTAAGGCAGGTCGTACTGACAGGAACTACTTAAGGCTTGGAATATTGCCAGGAGATTTCATGCTGCCATGCTGCCATGCTATCATGCTGCCCCCAGCTCCAGTGAACCGCTACTGCCGATGAGCGCCTGGGGTGCGTTCTGAACGATGATTTTTGCCCGTTGTTGGCCGAATTAATTTGTCTGCCAGGCTTTTTCCCCTGTAGAATAGACCTACCTGAATAACCGATTCAGCGGCTGGCTCTCACATCCCCCTGTTGGCATTGTTCACTGCTGGCACATATGTGCTTGAGTATGTTCTATTAGAGCCCGGAGTCATCTTGACCTTTTGCTCTTCCCTCCTCAGAGAGGGTGATTCATAGGCAACCCTAACAGGTGTTACCGCAGGCCGCAGGATACAAATACTGATACGAACCCATTGGCCTTATCCCAATAGAATATTTTACTGGGATGGCAACTTTATTGTCAGGAAAGGTACCTCTGACACGTGCCCTTCATCCCTTTGGGTATGCCCCACGGCCATACCCTGAGACTCGGTGTCAGGAAGATACTGACCCATCTTGGTCTCTGCCTCCGAGAGGGAGACCTTTGCAGCACTGTATTCAACAGTTGCTGTAATTAGGATAGTCATTTCAATGCACTATCCAGCCCCGTTGAGGAATTCATCTCCCGATTCCGTGGGCCTTGATCTCTAGCCCCGGTGGAGAATCATCTCCCGACTCCGTGAGTGAGCAGATATGTGTGAATTTGAGCAACCCTGTCCCAGGCGTTGCTGGTGCCACCTTTCATAAAGGCCGGCACTTTTTGACATGAAACAGCCCTGTATCAGGTGCTGCTGGCACGGCTCTCCCGTAGGCCGGCACTTTGATATATGAAGGCCCTGTCAGGCGCTGCTGGCACGGCCTGTCCCATAGACCCGCGCTATTGCTGTGCAAGCTCACTAAATCACCATTTAGTGTACAGCTTTACCTGTGAAGGGTAAAGATAATTCATAGCAACCTGTGCTTCAACAATTATAACATTGTCAGAACATATAACAATAACTTTTTACTTTGCCTTTAGCTTTTATTTAAAGAAAAAACGCTATAAAATACATACTTTTTATTATAAGGAGAAACTCTTTATAGCCCGACTCACCCGAGTCCAAATAGGGCTGAATGAGTCCCAGTAAGTTCTTGACTGGGGACCAATGTCTGTGAGCCACTGACCCCACTGTCATGGCTCCAGTGTTGCTTCCTTGCCGTTACAACGGCATCCCACAGGCTGGGGAGCCGCTGACTGCACTGTTAGCGGCTCCTTATCTCGCAACCTGATCAATTTTGCCGGTTTATCCGCATTTGCGGTCGGACTGGAATTTCCCCACAGTCCATAACCGGCAACTTGTTGGGCTGCGAAACTGGCAGGAAAAACCTCTGTAAAAAGAGGCTCCTGCCTAAAACCCCCTGGTAAGTAAAACCCAAACTTACCTTTTAAGTTTAACTTACCACCGGCAGGAGCTGTGTCCTGCCAGACTGGTGCTTGCGCCAATGGGGCTGACGTACTGGCGTGCATGCGGCCTGGCGGGCCTTCTTCATGGAATCACTCACGTGAGTGACTCCGAAGTAAAATTACTTGATCAATTACAGATCAGCAGGGAAACAGACCTTTCAGCTCACAGAGTCCACAACCGACCATCGATCACCCACTCACACTAATTCTATGTTATCCCACTTTCCCATCCACTCCGTACACACTAGGGGCAATTTACCTTGCGGCAATTGGCCTCCAAACACGCACATCTTTGGGATGTGGGAGGAAACTGAAGTGGCTGGAGGAAACCCGCGCGGTCATGCAAACTCTACACAGGCAGCAGCCGAGGTCAGAATCGAACCCGTGTCTCTGGTGCTGCGAGGCAGCGGCTCTACCAGCTGCACCACTGTGCCGGACCTAGTTATTGTGTTTGACACTCTGTGTGATGTGGCCATACTGCAGCAGTGGCTAAGCTAAGCACCCCGGTTCTGGAGTGCTTGAGATGAAATGAATGTCTCTATTGTGCCAATTAAGCTGCTGGCATGGCTAGCACCAGGGCCAATAGCACCAACATGAATTAGCTGGTATACTGTTGATAATCTCTTCACAAATCTCCTTGATCGGAGCAGAAGAGGGACTGGAGGGAGTGAAGATCTCCACAGGTTAGGGTTCTCAAGGAAGGGCTACAAGTGTGAGCAGTGGAGTTTTGTGTGCTGGGACACTCTTGCGAACTCCATGCATCAGTCGCTGGAAAGCAGCAGTCTCCTCACCGTGAATGGGGAATGATTAACACACCACTTCCACACCATCTGCTGCCCAGATGGGATCCTCTGCTTCACGGGCTCTCTCATTTACCACAGATTGATAGGAAGAGGTGGAGAGAGAGAGAGAGAGAGAGCGAAAGAAAGAGATGGAAAGGGAGAAATAGAGAGAGAGAGAGAGAGAGAGAGAGAGAGAGAGAGAGAGAGAGGGAGAAAAAGAGAGAAATAGACTGCAGAGAAAGAGAGGAAGAGAAAGAAATGGAGAGAGCGAGGAGAGAGAGAGAGAAAGGGAGAGAGAAAGAGAGGGATAGTAGCGGGAAATGAGAGAGGGAGGGAGAGGGAAAAGAGAAAGAGAGAAATAGAGAGAGGGAAGGGGAGAAAAAGAAAGAGAGAAATAGAGAGAAGGAGAAAGAAAGGGACAGGGAGAGGGAGGGAGAAATAAAGATAAATAGAGAGAGAGAGGGACAGAGACCGAGGGAGAAATAAATAAAGAGAGAGTGTGATGGAGATGAGATGGAGATAGAAAGAGTGAAAAATAGCGAGTGGAAATGAGGGAGGAGAAAGAAAAGGGGAGAGAGAAAGTGAAGGAAGGAAGGAAGGAAGAGAGTGAAATGGAGAAAGAGAGAAAGTGAAGGAAGGAAGGAAGGAAGGAAGGAGAGAGATAAAGAGGGAGAAAAACATGGAAAGAAAGAGAGAAAAAGATAAAGAAAGAGGGTGGAAGAGAGGAAGAGAAGAGTCCCTAGGCCTCCATGTCACCGGCAACCTAAGCAGGGCTGTTCACACTGAGATGGAGATCAGCAAATCACACAGAAAGTATTTAGACATCTGACAAGCTGCAACATGCCCACTAGGAAAGAATTCTGACGGAATGTATCCCAGGATGGAGTGGCAACAGCTCTGCTCCTGACCGGCTGGAGATGCAGAGAGCGATGAACACAGCCCTGACCATCACAGGGTCCTCACATCCTTCCATCCAGCACACGTGCTGAGGCTCTATATCAGGGGTCGAGGGCCGAGGGCCCAATACGGACCGTAACCCCAAATCATCCGGCCCGCAGGCGTATTTTTATTCCCGTTAATCATCCGGTCCACAGACTTCCGTCATCTCCAGTACCTCCCGGGTCCGAGGCTCTGGCGCCCAGGCCCGGTGATGCAAGGACGCAAGGAGGCCTGCGCTGGCGGCCGCAATGGTGGAGCCGTCGAGCGCCGAGCTCTGGCTGTACCGCATCCTGCGCAAAGTTGCCGGCACGGCCGCGCACCTTCTGCGCCTGGGCTTCACTGTCGAGATCGAGGTTGTCAATAGGCTGTGGACGAGTGAGTGTGAGTATTTGAGCCACCATCTCCAGGACAGGGCCAAGGCGATGGTCCGTAGGTGCACCATGTTCGTGAGCGCCCGTAACTAGGGGCCAGTGCTCCGGGTGGCGTCCTCAAAGGGGCGGGATCTATTTGTACACATGACAGATTTGTTGCCTGCCATCCGGGGTTGGATCTATGTGTACACGTGATAGATGTGGCCCACCGTCCGCTCACAATCAAGGGATATGGGAATCAAGGGATTATGGGTAAAAAGCCGGAACAGGGTCCTGATCTTGGATGATCAGCCATGATCATATTGAATGGCGGTGCTGGCTTGAAAGGCTGAATGGCCTACTCCTGCACCTATTTTCTATGTCAGGCTGGAGTGTGCCAGAGGCAGTGAGCAGTGGCTGACTAACTGAGTCTCGTACTGAGACCAGAGATGAGGCTACAAAGGGAAGGAAAATATGAGCGCACGGAATTACTAATGACGAATGTCTGGGTAACTGAGGCACTGGGCAGATTTCCTCTCTAACGGAGAACTGCTTCCACTGCTCGGAAGCATGACTGATCTCTTTATTTACGTATGCACTGAATTTGAGGGTCTGGCCTCAGGCTTGATGGTTTGATCTCTGTGCGTGTGCAGTGAATTTAAAGTCTGGCGTGGGCATTTGTTTTTACTCCCCGGGACTGATCTAACTGCTCGCTTCTTTCCCCACCCCTATTTGTATTGATGTGAAGCCTTCGGCTTAATCTGAGCGTTGCAGTCATGTCACATCTGCCTGCAACTCTCATTACACATGGCCCGGGTCTAGCTTCAATTGTTTCCATGCCAATTTTTGCTTTCACCTCTGAGGTGTCATGTCAAGAATGATGTCCTTGTAACCCAGAGGCTTAGTTCAAACGAGCCTTCCTTTCACAACAACAACAACATCCCGGCATCCCTAACATTAGGGCGGCACGGTGGTGCAGCGTTAGAGTTGCTGCCTTACAGCGCCAGAGACCCGTGTTGGATCCTGACTGCGGGTGCTGTCTGCATGGAGTTTGCACGTTCTCCCCGTGACTGAGATGAGGAGGAAGCCGCTGGAGATGTGGGACGCGAGGAGCACGGGGTGGTAGCGGGGTGAACCAGGGCAATGCCTCCAGCGCCCTCAAGCTCGGCTGCAGGAGGCGCCCCCCCGGGACACAAAGATGGCCGACGAGGAGAGGGACGTCGGTTCGTGGGCCGATCCGGTCGAAGGTGACGGAGGGAGGCCTGACAGGAGCATGCAGGCCAACATGGATTGGGAACCGCTCCAGTAGGCCAAGTGCGCGGACAGATCGGAATTTGGACTTTGGAAATGGTGCCAAAACATCCCGTACGTGTAAATGTAACAAAGGAATTTCACAAATAAAGCACCATTGAAACATTGAACTGATCTCTGCTGCTTGTACATATCCCTCTATTCATTGCAATTCCATGAGCCTATCTAAAAGCCTCTTAAACGCCACTGTTGTATCTGCCTCCACCACCACCCTGGCAATGAGTTCCAGGCACTCACCACCTTCTGTGTAAAAACTTTCCCCAGCCATCTTCTTTAAACTTTTCCCCTCTCTTCTAAAAGCTATGCCATCTAGTCTTTGATATTTCCACCCTGGGAGAAAGGTACGCTACCTATGTCTCTCCTAATTTTACAGATGTTTACCAGATCTCAGCGCAGCCTCCACTATTCTGGAGAAAACAATTCAATTTTGTCCAGATTCTGTGTCTGGTAAGCCTCCTCGGCATCCTCTTCAAAGCTGCCACAATATTTCTGTAATGGGGCAAACAGAACTGCACTCAATACTCCAAATGCGGCCTAAACAATGTCTGCATCATGACATCCTGCCTCTTATACTCAATGCTGACCAATGAAGGCAAGTATACAATGTGCCTCCTTCACCACTCTAAGCTTTCTCAGGTATGCTTATCTGCACGTTTGTGGTATGCGTGTGTCTCTCTCTGTATCAGATAGCACGGACATGACTGGTGGCTGGTTTGCATTAGCAAGTCTTACAGACTAGACTCAGGATGTATGAGGCCGAATACACAGCCAAGAGTAAAGGCTTGGGACTCAGGCTTGGGAATACAAATGCAGTTTCTGGGCCTCACAGTAGAAAATAAACTGATTTGAACGTCACAAGTTCTTGATTTATTCTTTTGGATATGAGACACAGTCAGACTCATTACATGTTTGAAGAAGGGTCCCAACCCCAAACGTCACCCATCCATGTTCTCCAGCTGTCTGAAGATGTATCCAGACCCAAAATATCACCTATCCATGTTCTCCCACAGTCTGAAGAAGGATCCCGACACAAAATGTCACCCATCCAAGTTCTCCCGCAGTCTGAACAAGGGTCACGACCACAGCCGTCACCTCTCCGCATTCTCAAGACTGAAGAATGGCCCTGACCCAAAACATCACCTATCCATGTTCTCCAGAGAGGCTGCCTGACCCATTGAGTTACTCCTGCATTTGTGTCCTTTTGTATAAACCAGCACCTGCAGTTCCTTGTTTCTTCACTACAATGTGTAGTCACATCACAATTATGTTTGGTTAGACAGACACAGGCCGTTCATCTTTTGTATAGTAGGGTAACCAAAACTGAACCCAACACTCCAAACCTACATTGATTCTTCTTGACATTAAAGGGTGATTAACAGCCGACAATTAACTCACCTGCACGTCATTGGGATGTGGGAGGAAATCCGAGCCTACTTTGTACTGGGGGGAATGAACAATTTGAGTGAGACCGCAATCACGGTCAGGGTTGACTGATGAGGGGGGAATCGCATTGAAACCTACTGAATAATGATCGAGTGGATGTGCAGGGGACGTTCATTGCCACAGACGACGGTGGAGGCCAAGGCATTTTTAAAGTGGAGATTGATAGGTTCTTGATTAGTAAGGGCATCAAAGTTTATGGGGAGAAGGCAGGAGAATGTGGTTGAGAAGGAAAGGTAGATCAGCCATGATTGAATGGCGGAGCAGACTCGATGGGCCGAATGGCCTAATTCTGCTCCTATGTGTTATGGTCTTATCGTCTTAGGAACCTGACTCCTTATAGCTGCATGTATGGAATGAATTCAAATGAATTTAGGCAGTGAATTTCAAATGAATTCACTGAGTAAATTAATTTGAATTCACTCAATGAATTCAGTGAGTGAGTGAATGCATCTCAGTGTAGTGAAATCATAGCGATAGAGCTATGGTGATCTATTACAATGTCACTGTGATTCTGAATAAAAGTTTGGCACCATAGAAGGGCGTGTTTCCAGGCTGCCTGACTCTTTTCTCTTATAATCGTAGGGCCCCACAGCATGGAAACAGGCCCTTCGGCAAGTTAAACTTGGCATTATGTTCAGCCGAAGGGTCCATTCCTGTGCAGTGCTGTTCTATGTTCTATATTCTCCTCATCTCAGTCTCCTGGTTTTTTTTTTATCGACTGGAAGATCTTAGAGTCATAGAGTGTGGAAACAGGCCCAAACTTGCCCACACCGGCCAACAATGCCCCATCTGCACGAGTCCCACCTGCCTGCATTTGGCCCATATCCCTCTAAACCAATCCTATCCATGTACCTGTCTAAATGTTTCTTAAAGGTTGAGATACTACCTGCCTCAACTACCTCTTCCAGCAGCTCGCTCCATACACCCACCCACCACCCTCTGCGTGAAAAAGTTATCCCTCAGGTTCCTATTAAATCTTTGCCCCCTCGCCTCTGGTTCTCGATTCCCCTACCTTCGGCAAGAGACTCTGTGTGTCTACCCAATCCATTCCTCTCCTGATTTTGTATTGTAAACCTCTACAGGTTTGCCCCTCATCCTCCTACGTTCCAAAGAATAGAGTCCTAGACTGCTTAACCTCTCCAGTAGCTCAGGCCCTTGAGTCCTGGCAACATCCTCGTAAATCTTCTCTGTACTCTTTCCAGCTTGACAACATCTTCCCCATAGCATGGTGACCAGAACTGAACACAATAAGACAACACAACTCTTGCTCCCGTCGGTAGATTGTGTAGATGCTGCGATATCACGCACACTGATCTACAGTAGAACAAATAGAAAATCAAGATAAAATGATCATACAATGCGGGCCAACTGTAGTGTATCTTTAAGCAAAGTAATGATGCTTTCTTTGTATCTATTGTGCATGCCCATATCATAATCCTGATTGGATATCTGAGTCTAGCGGTGTGCTGTTTTGTAGCTTTATAACAGACACACAGTCTACTGGATTGAAGTCTCAACTTGCAAGAAACTTAAGAATGCATGCTAAATGTGCTTCCATTTACGTTATGTTAGTACTTTTACTTTAGAGATGCAGTGCAGAAACAAGCCCTTCGGCCCACCGAGTCCGGGCCAAGCAGCGATCAACCCGTACGCTAACACTATCCTACATACTCGGGGCAATTTTACAACTTACCAAAGCCAATTAACCTACAAACCTTACAAACCTGTGTCATCGGAACAGGATTAGACCATTCAGCCCATTGAGTCTACTCTGCCATTCAATCATTCGCTCGCAACCACATTCTCCTGCCTTCTCCCTGTAGCCCCTGACACCCGTACTAATCAAGGATCTGCCAATCTTTGCAATAACTTGGCCTCCACGGTCCTCTATGGCAATTAATTCCACAGATTCACCACCCTCTGACCAAAAACATTCCTTCCTTACTTAGACTTAGTTCCTCCCACATTGTTCAGTGCATTGGGCAGCAAGCTTTCTCCACACTGTTCCGTCATGTGTGACGTCTTCCACCCTCGTTAGGCTTGCATCCCGGGCTTCCAAATCCTTCTGGAATGTTCGCCTCCATGTGAGTTTTGGTCGGTCTCTTTTCCTTCTTCCGTCAGATTGCCATGTCATTGCTATCTCAGGTGCACGTTCTGGCGACATTCTGAGTACATGTCCTGCAGATTTCATCCTGCGTCCCTCCATGTCCTGGCTGAGAGGCTTTGTTGCAGTTTCCCGGTGGATCTCCTCGTTTGTGATGTGGTCTCTGCAGCTAGTCTTCAGGATCCTCCTCAAGCAGCATTGTTGGAATGCATCCCATTTCTTTTTCATCTTCACATTGATTTTCCATGTCTCACTGGCATAGAGACATACGGGTGCTGTCTGCAAGGAGATTGTACGTTCTCCCCGAGATCTGCGCAGATTTTCTCCAGGTGCTCAGGTTTTTTCCCACTCTCCAAAGACGTACAGGTTTGGATAATTGGCTTGGTAAAACTGTAAATTGTCGCTGGTGTTTGGGATAGTGCCACTGTACAGAGATGACTAGTTGGCACGGACTCGGTGGGCCGAGGGGACGGTTTCCGCGCTGTATCTCTAAACTAATCTAAACTATGAACTTCTATGGACTGTGTCCTTGGTTGCACGAAGGACTTTGGTTTTTGCCTGTTATGGTTTCCTAGTATTATGTTTTTATTTTGTTAAATATTTTTGAATGTTATGTATTATGTGTGTATTGCGTATGGTATATGGGTTTTTTAAGCTGCAGCGAGTTAGAGTTTCGTTGTTCTGTTGTCGGTACATATGCCACTTAAACACTCTTGACTTGACTGAGGCAGGTATTAACATGTTTTTTAAGAAAGGCAAAAAAAAAGCAAGGTCTATTGTCCTCTGATATACATTCCGGTTCCCAGATAGTTCCTGGAATATTCCATTATGAGCGTTCTTTTCAACCTGCGGCAATATGTGTTCAACTATTGGCTTGATTGCTGGTTATTCGTTTGACCACAAATGTAATTGGCTTGTGAGGGTGTTGGTTAATGGGAGGTGAAACCAGATCTTGAGGTAGATATCACAGGCTATTTTGTGTAAATTCTTTGCACTCTGTGTTACCTTCCTCGAAACGTCACCCACCCTTTTTTCTCCAGAGATGCTGCTGGACCCGCTGAGTTACTCCAGCACTTTGGGTCTATCTTTGGTATAGGACAGCATCTACAGTTTCTTGTTTCTACTATGTTCATATTATGTGTACTGCACTGTTAGAGGGATATTTCAAACAGCCTAAACAGAGAGTGTAAGAAGGAACTGCAGATGCTGGTTTACACCAAAGGTAGAAAAAGGGTAGAAAAAGGTAGTGAAATGTCCTGGATAGGGAAGGTAGAGAGGATGTTTCCACTAGGGGAAAGTCCAGGACCAGAGGCCATAGCCTCAGAATAAATGGACGTACCTTTAGAAAGGGGATGAGGAGGAATTTCAGTAGATGAGTGGGTTAACACATGATGAGCATTTGACGGCACTGGGACTTTACTCGCTGGAGTTTAGATGGATGAGGGGGGACCTAATTGAAATTGACTGAACTGTGAAAGGCTTGGATAGAGTGGATGTAGAGAGGATGTTTCCACTAGGACCAGAGGTCATAGCCTCAGAATTAAAAGACGTTCTTTTAGAAAGGAGATGAGGAGTAATTTCTTTAGTTAGAGGGTGGTGAATCTGTGGAATTCATTGCCAAGTCAACAGATTTTTAAGGGGGAGATTAACAGATTCTTGATTAGTACGGATGTCAGGGGTTACGGGGAGAGGCAGGAGAATTAGGTTGGTAGGGAAAGATAGATCAACCATGATTGAATAGCAGAGTGGGCGTGATAGGCCGAATGGCCTAATTCTGCTCCTGGAACTTATGAAATTATAACACAAAATGCTGGAGTAACTCAGCGGGTCAGGCAGCATCTCTGGAGAGAAGGAATAGGTGACATTTCGGGTCAGAATGCTTGTTCAGACTCTGTCTGAAGAAGAGTCTCGACCCGAAAGGTCACCTATCCCTTTTCCGAGACTCTTCTTCAGACAGTCTGAAGAAGCATTCTGACCCGAAATGTCACCTATTCCTTCTCTCCAGAGATGCTGCCTGGCCCGCTGAGTTACTCCTGCATTTTGTGTATATCTTCGACCGAAACGGAGTTGAAGCTGGTGTTTATGAGCCAGGCTGTTGCTGGAAGTTGCGGCTTCCCATCTAACAGACCCATCTCCAATTACGAGGACTTTATTTTATCTCTCTCTCTCTCTCTCTCTTGCTCCTCTTAATGGCCATCTTATCCGATCATTCGATATCCTGTCAGTCAACCTCAGTGCTTATTGGCATTTGCCCTGGTCCTCGTGTTTTTGGGAGGCAGCCAGCAACGGGAAACACGATCTTCCCACATTTTCTTTGAATTTTATGATCCAGGCGATACAACTAATTGGTCTCCATGGCAACCGTTCATGCAGAAAAACAAACCAGATTTTGGAGAGAGAGAAAGAGGAGGGGGGGGGGGGGAGGCGGAGAGTGCTTATACTCTGACCTTGTAGCACTGCCCTGAACCACATGAGTGTCACAGGCTCATGAATGAATGAATGAATGAATGAATGAAACTTTATTATCATATCTGACATGTCACAGTGAAATTCTTTGTTTTGCATACGATACACATATGTATGCAAAGAGCCGCTACATATAGAGCACCGACAAACTTACAAAGTGTTCAATGTAGTCCCCAGTGGTCCCTCTTCCGTCTTGGTGCCCCACCCACGCAGGGTTCCTGTTCATTCTCGATGTCCCCCTCCCCCCCCCCCCCCCCCCCCCCAACATACGCCGGGCCCCTTATCGTCTTCAGTGCCCCCCAACCCCACCGGGTCCCTCTTTGTTCTCTCGGCGGCGCGTCCTCGACCCACTGCTGGCACCCACGCGTGCCCGTTCCTCCTTCGTCCTGCCCCGGTGGGGAGAGAGGTGAGGCTTTATGGTAAACCTAGCCTTGCTGCTCGGTGAAGCATTTTATCCTGTGCAAGACCAGCACAACACACACACACACACACGCACACGCACACACGCACATGCGCGCGCACACACACGCACGCACACACACACGCGCGCGCACGCACACACGCACGCACGCACGCACGCATGCACACACACACACACACACACACACGCACACACGCACCCCCCCCCCCCCCCCTTATGAAGCCATTAGGGTGGGGGGTGGGCAGAGGTTTTGCAGTTTTTTGCACATTCCCCAGGCATTGCCCTTTTCATTTCACTGCACATCTCGTATGCGTATGTGACAAATACACTTGACTTGACTTGAAGGGGTTAACATCCGATATATCCACACATGTGTAATGAGCCTCTGGGAACAAAGGTGATTATTTTTGCACTGAAACCCTTTGTTACTTCTATGTGAAGCGACCCCACTTCATGCTTAGAAACCCCAAGTAATTTGCGGAAATGAGTGTGATTTAAATGAAACAAAATTGACCGTCTGATTGTGAGGGGGCGGTCTTTTAATTACAATTATTTCCCAAGATGATGAACAAGACCCATTTGCAGGTCTTCTCGAACTGCTTGCTTCACAGTCCTTTATCATTTCGAGTGGCTTCTGCAACATGTTTGGTCAGTGCAGACGGGATAAACAGATCAGCATGGTTGGTCCTAACAAGGCTGGTTTACTTTACTTTAGTTTAGAAATACCGCACGGAAACAAGCCCTTCAGGCCACTGACCGCCCAGCGATTAATCGTAGTACTTGGGGTGGCAGAGTGACACAGAATTAGTGTACTCTGGTTAGTGGTCGGTGCAGGCTTGATGGGCCGAAGTGCCCGTGCCCACTCTGTATCTCTAAAACATCAGGTTGAAATTTGGACTCCTTTTTACAGAAGACCACTTGAAACATATAAGATTGTTAAGGGCTTGGACACGCAAGAGGCAGGAAACATGCTCCCGATGTTGGGGGAAGTCCAGAACCAGGGGCCACAGTTTAAGAATAAGGAGTAAGCCATTTAGAACGGAGACGAGGAAACACTTTTTCTCACAGAGAGTGGTGAGTCTGTGGAATTCGCTGCCTCAGAGGGTGGTGGAGGCCGGTTCTCTGGATGCTTTCAAGAGTGAGCTAGATTGGGCTCTTAAAAATAGTGGAGTCAGGGAATATGGGGAGAAGGCAGGAACTGGGTACTGATTGGGGATGATCAGCCATGGCGGTGCTGGCTCGAAGGGCCAAATGGCCTACACCTGCACCTATTGTCTATTGTCTATTGACCAGCTTTGATGCATACTGCAGCAAGCAGGACAAAAATGGGACCGAGGGAAGGTTGAGATGGAGCAGGTTACTTGAAAAGCAGGCGACGGCTTTTGAGCTTCGACCAGTGTTGTGTAACTCTGTGTGAAGCCAGGATGAAAGCGTCAACAAGCACTAGCCCCTCTCTCGAATCTCCCAACCCCTCAGTGCGGAGTGAGAGGCAGTAAATTGAAAGTGAGAAGTCCACCTGTGGCGGATATTGCCTGTTGAAAAGAGAAGATGCAGAGACTGATAAGCAAGAGTATGCTCTTTTAATATAAAAAGAGTTCCTATAAATGAGCAGACTTGCCAGCTTTGTTATTGAAGATGTTTATCGCCCTCAACTCACATTCATGGACGTGTCAGCCAGTGACTAACAAGAGATTGGACAAGGGGAAATTAAATTGTAGGCACTCGAGACCAATGTGGAACTTGAAAAGGAAATGAAGGCTTTACATTGCTGTGGGATTGGATAAAGAAAGGCTGTTGGATTGAAGACTCTGCTGACCGCAGAGGAGATGAAAGAGGCCACAGGGACGAGGTGCTCACTGTTCATTGTCTCTGATCTTAACTCATCTGCTTCTCCACCAGTAACACGAGCTGAATATTAACAGGACAGGACCCTGGTTCACACGCACCACTATGTTCCGGGAGTGAGTCTTTTAAAAAACGCTCCAGTGTCCCTAGCTTTGCGCGGCAGAGAAGAATCACACGCAAACACACTCCCTGGTCCCATTGTAGCTCTGCTCAGCGGGCAGTGCTTTTTCATTGTCTCTGAGTTAGAACTTTGGGGGTTCACATCCCACTCCGGGTACTGACCCACAATCCAGCCCCCCTCTCCCTGAGAGAATTGCTCCAAACTTGTAGCTTGCTGTGTGAGTGTGTGCTTATGTATGTGTGTGTGTTTATGTGTGTGTTTTTTTGTGTGTGTGTGATTTTGTGTTTATGTGTGTATATGTGTGCGTTTATGTATGTGTGTGTGCCTGTGTGTTTCAATATGTGTGTGTGTTTATGTGTGTGTGCTTCTGTATTTGTGTGTGTATGTGTATGTGCGTGTCTGTGAGTTTATGTATGTGCGAGTGTTTTATGTGTGTGTATTTGTGTGTTTATGTATGTATTCTGTGTGCATTTTATGTATCTATGTATGTATGTTTATGTATGTATGTGTGCGTTTATTAGTGTGTGTGTGTTTATGTGAGTATGCACGTGTTTGTTTATGTATGTGTGAGTTTGTCTATGTGTGTGTGTGTATATGTATCTGTTTGTGTGTGTGTGTGTGCTCCTTGAAGTAAGTTGTATCAGTGAGGAGGTGTTTGGTGAACTCACTGTGGTGGATGTTAAATTTGTGTTTATTGTGTGGTTTTGTTACTTTCAATATACGTATGACTGCAGGCACGAAATTTCGTTCAGACCGAAAGGTCTGAATAACAATAAAGGTAATTCAATTCAATTCAGTGCACCCTCTACCCCTGGGGCTGTGTGGGCATGGTCATGAGGTATTGAAGGTGGGGTATGTTGAAGGCCAGGGGGCATTGCGGGCCGTGGAGAGCTGTCATAGGGAGGGGGAGGAGACAAGCCCGCAGCAAGGCTGCAGACGTGTGTGAGCTGATGCGGGGGGGGGGGGGGGGGGGGGGGGGGGGGGGGGGGGGGACGTTGCAGGGCAATGGTGATACTATGCAAGGTCAATGACCTGAAGAGTTAATCCTCATCCGTTTCTCCCCGTTGCCGCCAGACCTGCTGAGCCTTTGCAATGTTTTCTATGAGCAAAATTGACATCGCTTTGATTATCCACCATGCAATTTGTACATTTGTCTCCCACTCTTTTGAATTCGGCAGAACTTGAAATCAATGAAATAGTTGCTCTCACAGGAGGGTGTAATGGCTGTGTGTGCCTCCACCTCTGCTCTTGCCGATCTGTCTGCTAACAGCTGCAAAGGCCCAGAGTATTCAGCTGGATACCACTAAACTCATCACATTGCTCATTCCTGCAAGGGATTATGCACTCTTTGTGCATTTGGGTATACAAGTGTGTGTGTGTGTGTTTGTTAATGTGTGTGGCTGAGTCTGTTTGTATGTGTGTGGGTGTTATTTTATGTTATCAGTGTCTGTATGTATGTATGTATGTAAGTATGTACATGTGTGTGCGTGTCTGTGAAAGAATGCATATATCCATGTCCATATATCTGGTCTATGTGCATATATATATTAATGTAATTGTGTGTGTCTGTATGTGGGTGTGTGTATATATGTATGTGCCTATGTGTATGTATGTATATGTACATGTCTGTGTACATGTATATATATTCATATTCTGTGACAGCATGTGTGTGTGGCCGTCCATGTGCATATGTGTGTCTGTATAAATGTGTGTATGTGTGTGTGTATGTCTGTATCTGTGCACGTATATGTCAGTGTGTGTATATGTGAGCATGTGTGTGTTTATTTTCTCTCTGCTGCAGAGAATGTCACTTTGAAGTGCTTGGTTCATATCTCTGGATTAAGGAGAATGCACTTGTGCTTCTTGTGGATAAAGGAACATTTTCAACCCCCATCGTGAAATCGGCTTTTTGACTGAAATCCCTGTTTTGGTATTCAGTTAGTGGGGGTGGGGGCAGCCAGGCCTTTCGCCTTTGTCTCCGCGAATGCTGGCGGTCTCCTTTCTTCTCAAATGTGGCAGTAATCTTGAGCTGTGCTGCAATCTGCCCCAGGGCCAGGCTGATGTTAGTCCTCTGCTCACAGCTTTGGATGGGATACTGAACCAATCTCTCTCTCTCTCTCTCTCTCTTGTCGGTCTGATTTTATTAGATGATTTACTGTACTGCCACTCAGCTACAGGCTCAATAGCACAGGGGTTGTGTTAATGTGTTAGTGACCCCAAGAGCTGGAGCTCTGAGTTCAAATCCCTTTAATGACAATTGGGGACATTTAAATTTGGCAAATTAACTACATTTGGACTGTAGAATTATAATCAGCTCTAGTAGGCATGAAACTACTAGATGGTTGTTTTAAAATAATTTCATTCCCTCATAATCAGTCTGAAGAAGGGTCCTGCCCCTCAGCATTCATGTTCATAAGTTGTAGCTGAATTAGGCCATCCGGCCTACTTCAATTCTTCTCCGCCATTCAATCATGGCTGATCTAACTCTCCCTCTCAACCCCATTCTCCTGCCTTCTCCCCATAACCCCTGACACTTGTACTAATCAAGAATCTATCAATCTCCACCTTACAAATATCCATTGACAGCACCCACAGCCTTCTGTTGCAATGAATTCACCACCCTCTGATTAACGAAACTCCACAATCTCCTTTCTACAGGTACGTCCTTTTATTTTGAGGCTGTGCCCTCTGGTCCTGGACTCTTCCACTAGTGGAAACCTCACCTGATGAAATGTCACCTATCCATGTTCTCCAGAGATGCAGCTGGAGCCGCTAGGTTTACTCCAGCATGTTGTGTCTTTTAGAGTTTAGAAAAACGGCATGGAAACAGGCCCTTTGGCCCACCGAGTCCATGCCTACCATCGATCACCAATTCACTACTTCTATGGTGTCCCACCTTTACGTCCTACACACTCGAGGCGATTCACAGAAGCCAATTAACGTACAAACGTACACATCTTTAGAATGTGGTAGGAAACTGGAGCACCCGGGGGAAACCCACGCGGTCACAGGGGGCACGTATAAACTCCACGCAGACAGCAGCTGAGGTCAGGATTGAACCCGGGTCTCCGGCGCTGTGAGGCAGCAACTCTACCGCCGCACCACTCTGGAGGTAGTCTCTAACTATAATGGAGTAAAGCTAAAGGGACGGGAAATACTGCGAACAGCAGTGACGTGGATGCACTGTGTATGCAGAATAATGTCTTACACAGTAGGCAGGGCCCCACTAGTATACGGCAGTGAACTGTGGGTCTTGTGTTTGTCCTCGGGCACAAGGCAGCCGAATCAGACACAAATATTGTCCACAATTTCATAATGTGCGTCAAAAGATTTTCACTGCTGTTGCCCTGCAGGTGAATGCTTTATTAAATATGCTGTAGGGGGCAACGTCACTGGGCCTGCTGTGAAATGCATGTGACATGACAAGCAGGCACAGTTGGCACAGTTGGAGAGTCGCTGCCTCCAGGGACCCGGGTTCGAGACTGACCTCGGGTGCTATCTGTGTGGAGTTTGCATGTTGTCCCCATGACTGCGTGGGTTTTCTCCGGGTGCTCTGGTTTCCTCCCACATCCTAAAGACGTGCGTATTTGTCGGTTAATTGCCCCTCTGTAAATTTCCCTCTAGTGTGTAGGGAGTGGATGGGAAAGTGGGATAACATAGAGCTAGTGTGAACGGCTAATCAATGGTCCGCATGGGCTTGATGGGCGAAGGGCCTGTTCCCATGCTGTGTCACTGAACGAAACGTAACTGAATTAACCTGTGAAATGGGGTCACTCAGTTTGGAGAAATCAAGGGCAAAGAATTACTTTTCATTCGAAAAGACACCCCGCTCTTCTCCACACTGGACCACTTTAGTTCATTTCCGTTCCCAAATTTTTTTTCTTTTTATTCACATTTTTTGCGTCTGACCCAGGCCAACATTTATCCAATTAACCTGCCAGCCAACTCTCAATGCTTTTACTTTAGTTCAGAGATACAACGTGGAATCCCTTTGGCCCACCGGGTCCACGCTGACCAGCGATCACCCCATACTCCAGCACTATTCTACAAATTAGGGACAATTTACAAAGGTTACCAAAGCCAATTAACCTACAAACCTGCACGTCTTTGGAGTGTGGGAGGAAACCGGAGCACCTGGAGAAAACCCATGCAGGTCACGGGGAGAACATAGAAACATAGAAATTAGGTGCAGGAGTAGGCCATTCGGCCCTTCGAACCTGCACCGCCATTCAATATGATCATGGCTGATCATCCAACTCGGTATCCCGTACCTGCCTTCTCTCCATACCCTCTGATCCCCTTAGCCACAAGGGCCACATCTAACTCCCTCTTAAATATAGCCAATGAACTGGCCTCAACTACCCTCTGTGGCAGAGAGTTCCAGAGACCCACCACTCTCTGTGTGAAAAAAGTCCTTCTCATCTCGGTCCTAAAGGATTTCCCCCTTATCCTTAAGCTGTGACCCCTTGTCCTGGACCTCCCCAACATCGGGAACAATGTTCCTGCATCTAGCCTGTCCAACCCCTTAAGAATTTTGTAAGTTTCTATAAGATTCCCTCTCAATCTCCTAAATTCTAGAGAGTATAAACCGAGTCTATGCAGTCTTTGTTCATAAGACAGTCAAGAACGTACAAACTCCATGCAGACAGCACCCGTAGTCAGGATCGAACCCGGGTTTCTGGTGCTGAAAGGCAGCAACTCTACCACTGAACCACTGTGCCGCCAATTCATTATTTGAATTAATTAAAATAATTTAAATTAATTTCAATAATTCTGCAAAATACGAGTGGAATTTGGGTGAAAATGAGATGCCCTTCAGGGTTGAATAACCCACTGACACTGAGATGGGCAAAAAGACGGTTGAGGAGGCCAAGTCATTGGGTATTTTTAAGGCAGAGATTAACAGGTTCTTGATTAGTAAGTGTGTCAGGGGTTATGGGGAGAAGGCAGGAGAATGTGGTTGAGAGGGAAAGATAGATTAGCCATTATTGAATGGCGGCGTAGATGCAATGGGCCGAATGACCATATTCTGCTCCAATGACGTCTGAACTTATAAAATAACTATTTTTGGTCTTTGGCCAATGTGGGAGGAAACTGGAACATCGGGAGAAAACCCACATGGTCACAGGAAGGACGTTCAAACTCCGTACAGACAGCACCCGTGGCCAGGATCGAACCTGGGCATCAGCTCTATCGCTGCGCCACTGTGCCTCCCTTATATTCCATATTCTAATCACCTTCAGGTAAGTTTTAGCTGGGCTTTGTTCAGGAATGGGTTGGGATGGTTTGGGAGAAGTTTAATAAGGATGAAGATCGAACATTGATCAGTACAGCACATGAACAGGCCCTTCGGCCCACAATGTCTGTGCTGAACGTGATGCCAGATAAAGTCTTCTGCCTGCACATGATCCATATCCATGTACCTGTCTAAAATGGGCCTTTAACAGCCGAGATAAGACTATTATTAAGAATTTTGAAGCCTGTAACTACATTCATTGCACTTTTGTACTTATCTATGACTGTGCTTGCCTATAGTATGGTTTTACGGATTGTATGCAAAACAAAGTATTTCACCGTGCCTCGGTACATGTGACAATAAAGTATCCTTGAATTATTGAATC